>DWTH01000011.1:0-42756 GCA_018250975.1 Gorgythion begga
GCGAGCTGGGTTCAGAACGTCGTGAGACAGTTCGGTCCCTATCCGTCGCGGGCGTTGGAAATTTGAGAGGAGCTGTCCTTAGTACGAGAGGACCGGGATGGACATACCGCTGGTGTACCAGTTGTTTTGCCAAAGGCATTGCTGGGTAGCTACGTATGGATGAGATAAACGCTGAAAGCATCTAAGTGTGAAACTCGCCTCGAGATGAGATTTCCCATCTAATGAATAGAGTAAGACCCCTCAGAGAAGATGAGGTAGATAGGCTAGAAGTGGAAGCGCAGTGATGCGTTGAGCGGACTAGTACTAATCGGTCGAGGACTTAACCAAAGAGTCAATGAGTAGCGGTTTATTTGGAAAAAAGAAGAGTAAAGATTATTTAGTTTTGAGTGTAAAAGCTCAAAGGTGTCGTGTTGATGGCATAGAGGAACCACCTGTACCCATCTCGAACACAGAAGTTAAGCTCTATAGCGCCGAAAGTAGTTGCCGGAACGCTGGCTGCGAGGATAGGACGATGCGATGCCGTACATATAATGACAACGGGGGAATTGATGTATATCAATCCCCTGTTGTTTTTTATTTATATACAGTTTAAAATATAGTAAATAGTAACAGGATGCTTTGGTTTGGCATTGAAGTTAATCAAAGTTGAGGTGAATACTTATGGAAATGGAACGAATTAACGATAACACTATTCGGGTCATGATTAAAAATGAGGACCTTCAAGACCGCGGGACTTCGGTTCGTGATTTGCTCAGCGATCGTAATAAAATTGAATCTTTCTTTTATAACATTTTATCTGAAATTGATACAGAAGAGGATTTTGTTGATAATGACAAAGTTTCTTTTCAAGTTTTGCCTAACCAAAATGGCTTGGAATTATTTATTTCCCGTCTTGATGATCAAGACGCTTTAAATGATTTGTTAGCAAACATTGTTGGTGAGCGTAGTGATGATGATAATGATGTCGTTAACCAAGAAGCAATTGACGATGTTTCATTTGAGCAAAAAATGGCTTTGATGGCGCACGATGATGAAAAAAATGCTGTAAAGAAGAGTGTTGATGGTCGTATTGATGTTGTTGAATTAGCAGATTTTGATTTGCTTTTGTCACTTTCAGACCGGTTGGAAACATTTACTGGCGATAATAGTGCCTACTTCTACAAGGGTCATTATTACTTAGTGTTGGATTCAACAAAGCTTTCGTTGACAGCTGCTGAATACAATACTTTGTCTGCGACGATTGTTGAGTTCGGACGTTATGCTAAGTTAAATGAGGCTGTTTTGTCAGAACATGGTAAGGTTTTGTTCGAAAATAAGGCAGTACAATCATTGAACCAACTGTTTTTAGCTGAATAAAATGACTGATGGAAAATCTGAAAAGATTTTCCATTTTTTATGTCTTAGTGTGAAATTGTTGGATGAATGAATTTTTGATTGGTCGTTAACAGTCAATCCTTTTTCTAAAATAGATTTTCTTCCTGCTCTGTTATCAGGTATAATAGCAGTATCATTATTTAGCATTGGAGTGCATTTTCATGAATATCTTGCTTGTTATCACCTGGGTCTTAGTTATTTGGTTTGTTTTTTATGTGGTTAGTGCCCTTGGCACGCGCATCATGGCTAAGCAACGGGGAACTGTCTTAAAGGCAGAAGACTTTATGGCACAGCAGGCAGAAAACCACGGTCAATTGGTTGATGTCCGTGACAAGGAGCCCTATAAGCGTAATCACTTAAGGGGAGCTCGAAATATGCCAGCATTGACTTTCTCACAAGGAAAGTCTGGTTTGCGCCAAGATATGCCGGTTTACTTGTACGGGGATACATTATCTGGTGCAAGCTCTGTTGCACGTCATCTTCGCAAGGAAGGGATGGCTAAGAGCCAAATTTTCTTAATGGCTGGTGGCTACCGTCAAGTGACGGAGCAAAAGAAGAGCTAAAAAAAAGAATCGCTTAGCGATTCTTTTTTAGTAACTATTAGAAGCGTGATTGATGAGCGGCAACTGATTTGCGAATTGCAGCACGGGAAACCTCTTCATAGTTTTCTTGTTCTTGTTCTTTTGGCTCTTGGACCAATTTCTTATAGCCAAAGCCGGCTGAAAGAACGGCTAGGGCTGAGCCAAGCACGCCTGTGGCCAAGCCAAATTTAAAATCTTTTTTCATCCTCAATCTCCTTTCCATCTTTTCTTAACATTATCGTTGAAATAAAAGACTTTGTAAATCCCTATTTGTAAAATGGAGGTAGAATATGGCAATCCCAGTAATTGTAATTGCAGGACCAACTGCTTCTGGTAAATCAGATTTGGCTATCCAGCTAGCTAAAAGGTATAACGGTAACATTATTTCGGCTGATTCTTTGCAGGTCTACCAGGGGTTAGATATTGGTACAGCCAAAACACCCATTCAAGAACGTGAAGGGATTCCTCATTATTTGCTTGATGTGGCAGATAAAACTGTTGATTTTTCGGTGGCTGATTTCCTCTCATTGGCAGATCAGGCAATTTTAGAAACGGTTAATTCAGGGCGAGTCCCAATTGTGGTTGGTGGGACCGGTTTTTACGTCAAAGCACTGCTGGGTTTTCAGTCATTGGATTTTGCCAAATCAGACGAAGACGAGGTTCGAGAAGATCAGAAAAAACCTTTAGAGGAACTGCAAGTCAAATTGAGGCAATTGGCTGACGAGAAATTATTGAATCGAGTTGATCTGCAAAATAAGGAGCGGGTCATTCGAGCAATTCAAATCGCCCGTCACGGGCAAGCTAATCGGCCTAAGCGTCCAGACTATACTGGACTCATTTTGGCCTTAGATTGGCCAAGAGGGCTCCTATATGAGCGCATCAATGGTCGTGTTCAGCTTATGATAGATCAGGGGCTTGAGAAAGAAGCCAAAGGCCTATATGACCAAGGCGGTTTGAATCTGCAGGCTGGTCGTGGCATCGGCTATGCTGAATTTTACCCTTTTTTTGAGGGACAACAGACACTCTTAGAAGTTGTAGCAACCATCCAACAAAATTCACGGCGCTATGCCAAACGACAATTAACCTATTGGCGTCATCAAATTCCGGGGTTACAATGGATTGATGGTCAAAACGCATGGACAATTGCTGATCAGAAAGTTGCTGATTTTTTGAAAGAATATAAGCAGTAAAAAGGAGTGGCAAATGGATTTTGCTCAGGCACTAAGCGATTTAAAAGATGGGAAAATTAATCATTTTGATGTTGATCCCGAAACTTTTCCTGCATTTCAGAAGGCCTGGTCTGCTTTTCCCTATCAAAACACAGTGAAGGGAATCGCTCAAAGAGCAGGAAAAGTGACATATATTCAGGCAAAATAGACTGTTGTAGTGATTAAAATATGCTACAATACTATTTAAGTAAACTATATTAAAAATGGCCGGACTCGGTTTTTTCGGGTGTCGACTTTAATTGAGAGGCAAAATCGTGGCATTATCATTTGGACAACATAACGTTGGTATTGACTTAGGAACGACAAATACTTATGTATACGTCGAAGGAAAGGGAATCGTTTTACGTGAACCTTCAGTTGTTGCACGTAACACTGAAACGCAAGAAGTGATTGCCGTTGGCTCTGAAGCCCGCGACATGCTCGGTCGTACGCCTGCAAGTATCGCAGCTATTCGGCCAATGCGTGATGGCGTTATTGCTGATTATGACACGACAGTTGCCATGATTTCTTATTATTTGAAGAAGGCTTTAGGAGGCCGCGTTGGTAAGCCATACGTGACACTTGGGGTACCTGCCCGTATTACGGCGGTTGAACGTCGTGCAGTGATTGATGCTGCCCGTGTCGCTGGTGCGCGTGATGCTTATGTCATCGAAGAACCATTTGCGGCTGCCATTGGTGCTGGTTTGCCAGTTATGGAACCAACTGGTTCAATGGTTGTTGACTTTGGTGGTGGAACCACAGATGTTGCAACGATTTCACTTGGTGGTATTGTTGCAGCTCGTTCAACTCGTTTTGCGGGCGACAAGCTCAACGAAGCAATTTCATCATTTGTCCGTAACAATAACAACTTGGCAATCGGTGAATCAACCGCTGAGCGTTTGAAGATTGAAGTTGGAAATGTTTCTTTGGAAGATGCCAAAATGATGGAACCAACGACGGCTCGTGGTCGTGACTTGCTGACCGGTTTGCCAAAGACTATTGAAGTTTCGGCCTATGACGTGGCAACGGCAATCCAAGACCCAATTAACGAAGTGGTTAACTCAATTCGTGAAACATTGGAGTCAACACAACCTGAAATTTCTGCCGATGTAATTGATCATGGAATGGTCTTGACTGGTGGCGGAGCACAATTGCGCGGTTTGTCAACTTTGATTGAAGGAATTACGAAGGTTCCCGTAATCGTGGCGGAAGATCCTTTGGATGCCGTCGTCAAGGGGGTTGGTGAATCATTGAAGTCTTTGGACGTTTTGCAACGAAACTAATAAGACAAGTTAGGTAAACTGCCAAAAAGCGTAGCGCTTGCGCTGCGTTTTTCTTTTCAAGGCAGTTGGTGTGAAAAGGATTATTCCATGCGTAAGTTATTTTCATCCAAAACGGCTGTGATTTTAATGGTCTCAGTCATGGTTATTGTTGGCTTGATTACCGGATCAAATTGGTGGGCCAATAAAACAAATACACCTCCTTTCTTTCAGCGAGCAATTAATGATATTACTGGTGGTATTTCACGCGTGATTGCTGTGCCAACGAATGCCATTGGGACACGGGCCAATTCAATTTCCAATTTGATGTCAACATTTGACGAAAATAAGAAATTAAAGGCTAAGTTAGACGGCTATGCGCAAAATCAGGTTAAGATGCAAACCTTGGAAGAGGAAAATAAGTCGTTGAAGAAGCAGCTTGGCTTGAAAGCGACGTTGACGGATTATGAAACAATTTCTGCCGTAACGATTGCTCGCTCGCCTACAACTTGGCAGTCACAGCTTGTGATCAATAAGGGTGCTAAATCAGGATTGAAGAAGGGCATGCCCGTCCTTGGTGATTCTGGCTTGATCGGTCGTATTTCAGAAGTGAATACGGTTAATTCGAAGGTGACGTTGATTTCTGATACGAGCGAGGATACAAACCGCTTTGCAATCACGGTTAAGGGTAGTCAAGGTGATGTTAACGGGATTATTACTGACTATGATGCAGATCAGAAATTGTTGATTATGGGTCAGGTCACTGAAAGTCAGACGATTAACCCTGGTGATACGGTTGTTACTTCAGGATTAGGTGGATCAATGCCGTCTGGTATTCTGATTGGTAAGGTGGCAAAGGTCACCACCGATGATTACGGTCTATCACGTAAGATTTATATTCAATCGAGCTCTGATTTGAGCAGTTTGAGTACCGTCTTAGTGGCCAGGACAGAGGTAGGGTCATAATATGGCAGGTTGGCAATTTATTCGATTTCGGATTGTGTATCCGCTGATTTTAATTCTTTTGTTTTTCATCGATGGAAATATTATGTCTTCGTTTGGTGTTTTTTTACTCCATTCGCCTTTTCATATTATTCCAACGCTCACGTTGATTTGGTTTTTCTACGCCATCCAATTTGAGGCGACAAGCTTCGTGCCTTATTATTTTTATGTAGTCGTGTTTGGCTTACTTTTTGATGTTTATTATACGGGCATTATTGGAACCTATACGGTTGCCTTTTTGGCTGCCACGATTTTGATGGATAAGCTACGTCCCTATTTTGATGAACGCTTAATGTCTGGGATGCTTTTGCTATTGGTGGGCTTATTGACCTATCTTGTTGTGACTTATTTTGCCGGTTCAATGATTAATATTGCTAATTTGTCACTTTTTTCTTTTATCATTCAAGATGTTTTTCCAACAGCGGCTTTGAACTTAGTGTTGGCGGCTTTAGGCTATTACCCAACTTGGTCTTTGTATCAAAGATTAATTTAAGCTTGCTTTTTTTACCGGGCCAGGGTTATAATGGCCTCAATTAAAACGTTGACTAGACGAGTAGCTAGCAAATTCTTTTCAGGAAGCTTACGGCAATTGAGAGTAAGCAGGAATTGTTGGTGAACCACACCTAGGAGTGTGCTATTGAACCTTGAGTAGGTAGCATCGGCTGTGCCCGTTATCGCACCGGTTGTTAGGAAACTAACACCACGAGGTTTCTTTAGTAATAAAGAAACAACGATGAGGTGGGACCGCGTCTATTCGCCCTCTAAGTGCTTAGCACTTAGGGGGCTTTTTTATTTCCCATCGTTTTAATAGTTTGACAGTGAAAGTGGGGAAATCCTGATGAAATATTTTTTTGAAGTACTACCAAGCATTGCCTCTGGCTTGCAAATGACCCTGGGGGTCTTCTTTATTACAATCATTGGCTCAATTCCGTTGGGGATTTTAGTATCTTTGGCAATGCGATCACCATACTTTAGTGTTCGTTGGTTGGTAAACGGCTATATTTGGTTGATGCGGGGAACGCCACTCTTATTGCAGTTGATTTTTATTTACTATGGCTTATCAATGGTTGGCATTTCCTTCTCACGGTTTGATGCCGCGGCCTTTGCCTTTATTATTAACTATGCCGCTTACCTGGCAGAAATTTTCCGTGGTGGCCTTCAAGCCATCCCACAGGGACAATTCGATGCCGCCCAGGTTTTGGGCTTGAATAAGGTGCAAACTTTTTTCAAGATTATCTTGCCACAAGTGATTAAAATTGTGGTGCCATCATTTGGAAATGAAGTTGTTAACTTGGTCAAGGATACGTCTTTGATTTATGTGATTGGATTGGGCGATATCTTGCGAGCCGGTTCGATTGCAGCCAGCCGAGACGTTTCATTGGTACCATACTTAATTGTTGGCTTGATGTACTTGGCCATGGTAGCAGTCGTTACGATTGTCCTACGCCGTAGCGAGAAGCGCTTGAGTGCTTGGAGGTAAGACTATGATTGCAATTAAAAATTTAACAAAAGCCTATGGCGATAATGTGATTTTTAAAGACTTATCACTGACGATGGCTGATGGTGAAATCCTAGTAGTTGTTGGGCCATCCGGTTCCGGTAAAACAACTTTCATTAAGACCTTAACCGGTTTAGAGGATGCTAGTGCTGGTGAGATTGATTTAAACGGCCAGGCTTACCAAGTTGGCGATTCTGCCTTGGCAGCAAAGATTGGACTGATTTTTCAGGACTTTAATTTATTCCCACATTTGACAGTCAAGAAGAATTTGACTTTGGCACCGATGACAGTCAAGAAAATGTCCGAGAAGGAAGCAAATCAGAAGGCTGACGAGTTGCTTTCAACTTTAGGATTGACGGACCAAGCTAACTTATATCCTTACCAGTTGTCTGGTGGTCAAAAGCAGCGAGTAGGCATTGCTCGGGCACTTGCGATGGATCCACAAATTATCGCTTATGATGAGCCAACCTCAGGTCTGGATGAAAAGACCACTGACCAGGTTAGCCAGGTGATGCTAGCCTTGAAGAAGGCTGGGGTTACTCAATTAGTCGTGACCCACGATTTGCCATTTGCCGATAAGGTGGCGGATACAGTCTTTGACTTTGAAAAGGAGGTCCAGCGCTAATGATTACGATGAAAAAGAAAATCATTGTTAATACGGCTGTGATTGTGGTCTTTCTGGCCGTGGTGGCTGGTTGTGTTGCCTTTCTTTCCAAACCTAAGTCAGATAATGATGCCAACACCAAAGACAATTGGACCAAGATTCAGCAGGAAAAAGTGATTACGATTGGTTTGGATGATACCTTCGTTCCAATGGGTTTCCGGGATTCTTCTGGAAAGTTGGAAGGATTTGATATCGATTTGGCTGATAAGGTCTTTTCTGATTTGGGCATCAAGGTTAATTGGCAACCAATTGATTGGTCCATGAAGGAAACTGAGTTAAATACCGGTAATATTGATGCTATTTGGAACGGCTATACCAAGACACCTGCTCGAGCAAAACAGGTTGCCTTTTCACAGGTTTACCACAAGGTAGCTCTTTCCGTTGTTGTTAAGAAGGGCCAGGGCATTAATAAGTTTTCTGATATGTCCGGTAAAGTCTTGGGCGTTCAAACCGGTTCTTCTGGTGAATCGTCATTGAACGATCAGCCCAAGGTTTTGAAGCAGTATATTAAGGGACAAAAGCCAGTTGAGTATGACACCTTTGACAAGGCCTTTACTGATTTAAACGCTAATCGGATTGATGGCCTATTGGTTGATGAGGATTACGCTCGTTATTACATTAACCACCAGGCTAACCCAGCGGATTATGAAATCTTAAAGGGGGACTTCCCAGAAACGGAAGATGTTGTTGGTTTCCGTAAGGGTGATATTGAACTCAAGGAAGCAGTTAACAAGGAATTGACGAAGTTAACTAAGAGCGGCTTTGTTTCAACTTTGGAAAATAAGTGGTTTGCACAAAATTAATTGAGAAAGTATTAAAAACGCCTACGGGCGTTTTTTCTTTGGCTAAAACCGAGTAAGATGGTTATATGATAAAAAAGACGATGGTGGCGCCTGGCGTCCAGCTGGCTTACCAGCCAACTAAGCAATTTAAAACAATCCATGTTAATGTGACCTTTGCGACGAAGGCTAAGAAGGCTATTGCGACCAAACGGGCGCTCTTGTCCTACTTGATGGCAGTCTCTTCGAAGGCGTTTCCAGACCAACGAACGGTTTCTTTGGCAATGATTGATGCCTTTGGGGCTAACTTTCAAACAAAGGTGGCAACGCTTGGCGATTTGGACCTTTTAACGGTTTCGATTCAATTTATCAAACCGGGTCTGTTACCAAATTCAAATCAGCTTTTGGAGCAAATTTTAAATTTTTTGCAAGCAATGCTCTTTGATTTTGATTGGGAAAGTGACCAAGCCCAAACAACGTTTAATCAGGAGCGACAGAACTTGAGGCAAGCGATTTTAAGTCGCCAGGATGATAAGGTGGCGTTTGCTTTGGACCAATCGCGTGAGTTAACCTTTGCCGATGCTGCTGTCCGGGAATCAATCTTAGGATCAATTGAGGAATTGGATCAACTGACTTTACAGGATGTTCAGCGGGCACAGCAAGAGCTGTTAGCCGAAGATCAAGTCGTGATTTCGGTTGTCGGGGACTTAGAGTTTGATCAATTGACAAGGCAGTTATCTGCTTGGCCTTGGGCTGATATTGGTCGCAAGGAAAAGAGTGCTGTTGACCAGAACTATTCAGCGCAGATTCCCCAGTTGTTAGCTGCCGGTCAAAGAAAGCTTGTAAAAAAGGTAGACTGGCAACAGGCAGTTTTGGTGCAAAATTTTCAGGTGAAGGGTCTGTCCCTACACGATAATCGTCCACGTTATTATGCAACTTTAGTGTTGAACACAATCTTTGGTGCTAGCCCAGCCAGTCTGCTTTTTACTGAGGTCCGAGAAAAAAATAGTTTAGCTTATAATATTTCGTCGCGCTTTCAGCCGGACTTAGCGATTTTGACCGTTGTGGCTGGTTTTGATTTTGACCAGGTTGATTTGGTTGAAGAACTGATTCAGGTTCAACTGAAGACATTGGCTGCAGGCCAGATTGCAGCAGAAATGCTTGAGAATGCCAAGCAAAGCTTGAAAAATGAGTACTTAATTCGCCAAGATTTCCAGACTTATCTGGCTGTTCGTCAGGCTGATCGTTTCTTGCGTCAGGCCAAAGAGGGTACTACTGATTTTCTATCCGCAATCGATCACGTATCAGTAGCGGATGTGCAGGATGTTGCCAAGGACTTAATCTTGCAAAGCCGCTTTGTTCTGGCACCTGGGGAAAAGGGGGAATCTTTTGGAAACAAATGATCATGAAGAACAGCCCTTCGTTTTTCAAACGAAAGAGGGCCTGACGGTTAATCTGATTAAAAAACCGGGTTATCACCAATTTTTGGCGGCCTTGACTGCTCGTTTTGGGTCGTTAACGACGGCGATGACGGTGAATGGTGAACAACAGGTTGCTATTCCTGCCGGCACTGCACACTTTCTAGAACATAAAATCTTTGATAAAAAAGATGGTGACGCTTTAATTCGCTTTACGGAGCTGGGAGCTGATGCCAATGCCTTTACTGGTCCAAACCAAACAACGTATTATTTTACTGCTACTAGCCAAATCCTAGAAAATTTGGCTTGGCTAATGAGCTTTGTCCAAGATCCTTATTTTACGAAAGAAAAAGTCGTTCGCGAGCGGGGGATTATTGAGGAAGAAATTAAGCTTTATCAGGATGATCCGGCTTGGCAATTGTACCAGGGAATTATCGGACTACTGTACCCAAAATCAGCGTTAAGCCAAGATATTGCAGGAACCAAGGACAGTCTGCAAGAAATTACTCCTGATTTGCTCTATCAAATTCATGCTGGCTTTTACCAGCCCCAAAACTTAGTGTTAACCGTTGTTGGCGACTTTGATATCAATGAATTAATCGCTTTTATTAAAGAGCAACAAGAACAAATCAGTAGTCAGACAAAAACTGTCTTGGTAGCAAAAGAAGATTTGGCAAAACAGGTGACCTTTGCAGCACAAAAGGAGCAAGGACTATCGCTAGAAAAAGGGGCCTATGGTCTTCGCTTACCAAGTCGCCTTGAGGATATTTCAGGAATTGAACGTGTTAAAGAAATCCTATTAGGCGAACTGGCCTTGGACTTAGTATTTGGTGATCAAACGGGGTGGTTCCAAGACGCTTATGAAAAAGGAATCTTCGGTGATGATTTTGATTATGAGTATAGTAATTTTGGCCCATACCAGTATTTAACTTTTTTTGCAGATGGTGAAAATCAAGATCAGGTTCAAGAATATTTGCTGAAAAGACTAGCAGAAGCACCCGCCATTTTAGCTGAAAGTCAGACTGATTTTACCCGGTTGCAAAAAGCTTTGGCTGGGCAAACTTTGGCTAGCCAAAATCGCCCGGATCGCCTTGGTTTAGACGAGGATTTAGCCTTGTATGGGGTATCACTATTTGATAAAATGAACATAATAACACGTTTTTGCTTAGATGATGTTGTCCAGTGCGGCAAACGGCTTTTTGAAGGTGGTCGTTTGACTCGCTTAGTATTAGAAAAGTAAGAGAAAAAATGGCTGAATATTTAGCAAGTGAAGTTAGTCAACAGTTACGAGAAGCACGATTGGAAAAGGGTTATACAATCGACCAATTGGCCGAAATGACCAAAATCCAACCCCGTTTCTTACAAGCGATTGAAGATGGTGAACAGGATGTCTTACCTGGTCAGTTTTATGCTCGGGCATTTGCTAAGCAATTTGCTGAAGCTGTCGGTTTAAACCCTGATGACCTTTTTGATGAAGTTCAATTTGACCCACAGGTGACTAGTGATTTATCTCATGCACACCGTGATGAAGACGGTGTCGTTCGAGCAGGGGTTAATAATTCAGAGGCCTTTAAGTCACGTTTTCGTGGTTTTATCCCAAGAATTTGGATAGCAATTATCGTTGTTGCCATTTTGCTGGTTGCTTGGTTTGTGGTAACACGGGCAAGTTCAGGCTCTAATTCATCTAACGGTGGCAACCAAGTTGAGGTTGCATCGTCATCGGTACCACAGTCATCATCGTCATCAGTGGTTTCCTCTTCAAGTGCTAACGGTGGTATTAACCTCGGAACTGCAACCACGAACACGGCTCAGTTGACAACCACCTATACTGTTAGCGGACAATTGGCCAATACGCATACCATTGTTGCTAAGGGCCAAAATGGCGGTTCGATGTTTAAGGTAACTGATGGAACCGGTAAGGTCTTATACAACGCTTGGTTGAACCAAGCTGATGAAAAGAGCGTTGAAATTCCAGCCAATACGGCGATTGTGAATATTCAAGTTTCGCAGGTTAGCCACGTTAACTTAACGATTAACAACCAACATATTGATTTACCAAACTTGCCAACGAACCCAGCTCCAACGACTTGGAACGTTGTCTTGAATTTGAATAAGTGAGAACAAAATGAACCTACCAAATAAACTAACGGTCTTTCGAATCATCTTGATTCCAGTTTTCATGCTCCTTTTGATTTTTTCAAAAGGCTCAGCAATTGTGAATACTGATTTAGACTTGACCTTTTCATGGGTCCTGGCAGCCATTGTCTTTGCCGTTGCTTGTATTACTGATTTCTTAGATGGGCAAATTGCTCGTCGAAAGCACTTAGTAACCAACTTCGGTAAATTCTTTGATCCATTAGCTGATAAGCTGTTGGTTATGACTGCTTTGATTTACCTGACCGCCTTTCACCAAGTTTCAGCTTGGGTTACAGCAGTCATTGTTATCCGGGAGCTAGCAGTAACTGGTTTGCGAACTCTGGTTGTTGAAAACAATGGAGCAGTCATGGCTGCTGCCTGGCCAGGTAAGATTAAAACATTTTCCCAAATGTTTGCCATTTTCTTCCTCTACTTAAAGGATTGGCCATTTGCAATTGTGAATTTTCCAATCGGTCAAGTCCTCTTGTATATTGCCGTTTTCTTTACAATTTATTCAGGAATCGAATATTTCTGGAAAAGCCGCGCGGTTTTTGCAGACGGACTATAAGCGCTTTAAGCGCTTTTTTCGTCCAATTAAATAAGGTCAAAAATGATGCGAACAAATGTTCGTAAAAGCCCTTGCATTTTGTTGAAAAAGTCCGTACACTGTTGATAGACATTTAAGGAGTATCAAGCATGGTTGCAAAAAAGACAAGCGATGATAACAAGAAGGACGGCCGTCAGGCTGCCCTAAATGAAGCTTTAAAGAAAATTGAAAAAAACTTTGGAAAGGGTTCAATTATGACGTTGGGCGATAACGCCTTGACGCAGGTTGAAACTTCGCCATCAGGGTCTGTTAAATTGGACGTGGCTCTGGGCGTCGGAGGATATCCAAAGGGACGGATTATTGAAGTTTACGGGCCTGAATCATCAGGTAAGACGACGATTGCCCTGCATGCAGTAGCTGAAATTCAAAAAAATGGTGGCACGGCTGCCTATATAGATGCCGAAAACGCTTTGGACGTGAAGTATGCTGAAGCTTTAGGTGTTAAAAAAGATGAATTGCTGCTGTCACAGCCGGATACTGGTGAACAGGGATTGGAAATTGCTGATGCCTTGGTTCAATCTGGTGCCGTTGACATGGTTGTAGTGGATTCCGTGGCTGCCTTGGTTCCTCGTGTGGAAATTGAAGGTGAAATGGGGGATGCTCACGTTGGTTTGCAGGCGCGGTTGATGTCTCAAGCTTTACGGAAGTTAGCTGGAACCTTGAACCGAACGGGAACGATTGCAATTTTTATTAATCAAATTCGTGAAAAGGTTGGCGTGATGTTTGGTAATCCCGAGACAACGCCTGGTGGTCGTGCCTTGAAGTTTTACTCGACCATTCGATTGGAAGTCCGTCGATCAACTCAAATTAAAGATGGTTCTGATGTGACTGGTAACTTGACCAAGGTCAAGGTTGTGAAGAACAAGGTTGCGCCACCCTTTAAGGTTGCCGAAGTTGATATCATGTATGGAAAGGGAATTTCACAAACTGGCGAAATTCTTGACTTGGCCGTTGACCAAGACATCATTGATAAGGCCGGTGCATGGTATGCCTATAATGGGGAACGAATTGGTCAAGGTCGCGAGAAGGCCAAGGAATATTTGGATGATCCTGAGCACGCTGCTTTGAAGGAAGATATCTATACACAAGTGCGAAATGCTTATGGTATTGGCGATGAGCCAGCCGTTGATGCCGGTCCTGACGAAAGTGATAGCAAAAGTGCAGAAAATCACGATAATGACGGGCTTACTGACGAACCTATTATTTAGAAATAGTAATAATAAATTAATATTAAAAAGCGTTATAAAACGCTTTTTTTTGTTATAATGTGTTTGTTCTTAACTGAAGTGAATGATTCATTTTCACACAAATTATTCGGATTAGTTTGGAATAGATACTTGTTGTTGTAGGATAATCTTTTGCACCCAGTTGGGAGAAGAGGAATCATGCAAAGATCGCATCGCGGGTCATGGATAGTGGCCTCTGTCGTCGTTGTACTTGCTATTATCTTGGGAATTGCCTATCAAAACCGAGACAAGCAAGCCAACACCGCACCCATTACTGCAGTTGGTTCAACTGCACTGCAACCTTTGGTTGAAGCTGCCGGGGAGGACTATCAACGTTCTCACCCTGGTGTCTCCATTACCGTTCAAGGTGGTGGAAGTGGTACGGGTCTGTCACAAATAGCGCAAGGAGCTGTTTCCCTTGGAAACTCAGATCTCTACGCTGAAGAAAAGAAGGGGATTGATACAAAGAATTTAGTTGATCATCGAGTCGCAGTCGTTGGAATTGCGCCAATCATTAATAAGCAAGCCGGTGTCAAAAATTTGACACTAGCACAGTTGACCGATATCTTTACCGGTAAAATTAAAAATTGGAGTGAACTGGGCGGAAAAGACATGCCAATCGTGCTAGTTAACCGTGCCGCCGGTTCCGGAACTCGAGCTGCTTTTGAAAAGTGGGCTATGGGTGGCAAAAAGAGTGCTTCTGCACAAGAACAAGATTCATCAGGAATGGTCTTGTCAATTGTTAAAAGCACTCCGGGAGCTATCTCTTACGTTGCCTTTGCTTATAAGTCAAATGATGTTGTTCGGGCAAACATTAATGGTGTCGCACCTACCGATGCCAATGTTGAAGATGGGGCTTACCCTATCTGGTCATATGAACACATTTACACGAACGGCAAGCCAACAGGTGAAGTTGCTAAGTTCTTGGATTTCTTTAATTCAGATCGTGTACAGAAAACGTACGTGCCAAAGTTGGGTTACATCTCAAACTCAAATATGAAGATTGAGCGTGACCTGCATGGTAACATTACCGCTAAGCAGAAGGGGTAAGGCAGACAATGGATCTTATTACCGAAAAAATTAAAAAAACTTCGTTGTCAACCAAGCAAGACCGATTTGGAAAGTTTATCTCGGCTCTTGCCTTAATTCTAATCACTGCGGTGGTTGTCTTAATTTTCGGCTTTGTTATCACTCGGGGGTTAGCCACCTTTACGACCAATAAAGTTTCAGTTAGTAAGTTTCTCTTTGGAACGAATTGGAATCCGAGTGTTGTTGACCCTAAGACTGGTCAGCCAGGAATTGGCGCATTACCGCTCATTACTGGTTCTCTTGCGGTAACCGTTTTGGCTGCCATTATTGCTACGCCATTCGCAATTGGAACAGCAGTCTTTATGACTGAAATTGCTAAGAAACGTGGTTCTCGTATTATGCAACCAGTCATCGAATTGTTGGTTGGAATTCCTTCCGTTGTTTATGGTGTTATTGGTTTGGCCGTTGTGGTTCCAGCTGTTCGTTCAATTTTTGGCGGAACCGGTCTTGGAATTTTGTCAGGAACAATTGTTTTGTTCGTCATGATTTTACCAACCATTACTTCTATGACTGTCGATGCCTTAAAGGGCGTTCCTCGCTATTACCGTGAATCAGCCTTGGCAATTGGAGCCACACGTTGGCAGATGATTTATAAGGTGATTTTGCGGGCAGCAACACCAGGAATCTTGACAGCCATTGTCTTTGGAATGGCTCGTGCCTTCGGTGAAGCTTTGGCTGTTCAAATGGTTATCGGAAATGCGGCCAAGATGCCAGGTTCTCTGGTTTCACCAGCAGCAACCTTGACCTCCGTTTTGACGATGGGAATTGGAAACACGGTCATGGGTACGTTGCAAAACAACGTCTTGTGGTCATTAGCAATGATCTTACTTCTAATGTCTCTCGTCTTTAACCTCTTGATTCGCTGGATTGGTCGAAAAGGAGAACTGAAGTAATGAAAGCAAAAACTGCTGATAAAATTGCTACAGCCGTGATTTACGGAATCGCTGGTTCAGTAGCGTTGGTGCTGGCAGCAATGCTAGCCTTTATCTTGGTTCGAGGATTGCCTCATTTATCATGGCACTTCTTGACTGCACAAGCTCGGTCATTTGAAGCTGGTGGTGGAATTGGCATTCAGTTGTTCAATTCTTTCTATCTCTTGATTTTGGCTATGCTGATTTCATTCCCAATCGCTCTTGGAGCGGCTATTTACTTGAATGAATATGCCAAGCCAACGGTTTGGACGTCAATGGTTCGTACAGCAATCGAAGTGATGTCATCATTGCCTTCTGTTGTTGTTGGGTTGTTTGGATTCTTGATTTTCGTTGTGAAGTTGAAGCTTGGTTTCTCCATTATTTCTGGGGCCATTGCATTGACATTCTTTAACTTGCCAATCTTGACCCGTTCAATCGAAACATCATTGAGCCAAATTCCAAACCTGCAACGTGAAGCTGGAGCGGCTTTGGGTCTTTCACGATTTGAAACAGTCATTCATATCATCTTGCCAGCAGCGGTACCATCCATTGTGACAGGAGTTGTGATTTCTGCGGGACGTGTCTTCGGTGAAGCTGCTGCATTGATCTTTACAGCTGGTCAATCGGCACCTTCATTGGACTTTGGTGACTGGAACCCATTTAACTTGGCATCACCATTGTCACCTTTCCGACCAGCCGAAACTTTGGCCGTGCACATTTGGAAGATTAATTCGGAAGGAATTATGCCGGATTTATCACTTGTGTCAGCGGGAGCATCAGCGGTTTTGATTATCGTGGTATTGCTCTTTAACTTTAGTGCACGTCGCTTGGGAACACTTCTCTATAAGAAGTTGACAAAATCGTGAGGTTAGCATGACAGATAAGAGTCAAGAATTAAAGCCAGTATCAGATTTTATTCCTGAAAAGGCACCGGAACGCTATATCATTCCAATGGAGGATGATAAGCATGAAATTGCCCTTTCAACTGAAAACTTGCAAGTGAGTTATGGCGATAACCTTTCCCTAAGTGAAGGGGATTTGCGTTTTGAACGCTACAAGATTACCTCTTTGATTGGAGCATCTGGGTCAGGTAAGTCAACGTTTTTGCGGTCATTGAACCGGATGAACGATGGTGTTGCCAATGTTACCGGCCATATTTGGTACCGTGGATTGGACATCAACTCAAAGGATATTGATGTCTATGAAATGCGTCGCCACATTGGAATGGTTTTCCAACGGCCAAACCCATTTGCTAAGTCAATTTATGACAACATTACCTTTCCCTTGACTCGCCGCGGTAAGTATACCAAGGCACAGCTCGATGAGATTGTGGAAACAACGTTAAAGCAAGCTGCTTTGTGGGACCAGGTTAAAGATGAGTTGAACAAATCAGCGCTTTCATTGTCAGGGGGCCAAGCCCAGCGATTGGTGATTGCCCGTGCCTTGGCCTTAAAGCCTGATATCTTGCTGCTTGATGAACCATCATCAGCCTTGGATCCAATTTCTTCTGCTAAGTTTGAAGATACTTTGCTGGAGCTGAAGAAAAACTATACGATTATTATCGTGACGCACAATATGCAGCAAGCAGCCCGGATTTCTGACTACACGGCCTTTATGCACCAAGGTAAGGTAATTGAATACGATTTGACTCGTAAGATCTTTACCCGTCCTAAGGTGGAATTGACCAACGATTATATTTCAGGTAATTTTGGATGACAAAACAAAGCGAAACAATCTTACAAACTCGTAACGTCAAGCTCTGGTATGGAGACAAGGAAGCCTTACATGGCATTGATTTGGATTTTGCCAACAAGGGCATTACTGCCTTGATTGGCCCATCTGGATCGGGTAAGACAACTTACTTGCGAGCCTTAAACCGGATGCATGATTTGGAAGAAAATGTCACTGTGACGGGTTCTTTCAACCTTCTTGGGAAGGATATTTATGCGCCAACAACGGATACCGTTGATTTGCGTAAGCGCGTTGGAATGGTTTTCCAACAGCCAAATCCATTTCCATTCTCCATCTACGACAACGTTGCCTTTGGCCTGCGTTTAGCTGGAGTGAAGGATAAGAAGACTTTGGACCAAGCAGTAGAGGAGTCATTAAAGGCAGCCTCTATCTGGGACGAAGTGAAGGATGAATTGAATAAATCAGCTCTTGGTCTTTCTGGTGGACAACAACAGCGTGTTTCAATTGCCCGTGTTTTAGCTACAAAGCCGGACGTATTGTTGCTCGATGAACCAACATCAGCTTTGGATCCCGTTTCTTCTCACAACATCGAAGAAACTCTGCTGTCACTCCGTGACCAATATGCCATGATTATTGTGACCCATTCCTTATCACAAGCTTCACGAATTTCTGATAAGACGGCTTTCTTCCTTAGTGGAAACTTGGTCGAATTTGGGGACACTCGTAAGATTTTCTTGGAGCCCGAGAAAAAGGAAACTGCCGATTATATTTCTGGTCGCTTTGGATAAAAAGTGACTGGATGATTGGTTAGTGAAGCCCATCGTTCAGGCTGTTCAAAAAATATCTTTGCTTTTAAAATGCCCTACTGTTATTAGAGAAAAACAGGTTACATGAAAGGAATTTGTCATGCGTCGATTATTTGATGAAGAATTAGCTGATTTGGATACTTCTTTTACGGAAATGGGTGAACAGGTTGCCAAGACCATTCAGGAATCTGTTCAGTCCTTTATTAAGCACGATCGCGATGGTGCCCACAAGATTATTGATCATGATTATAAGATTAATGAACGGGAAGCCGCTTTGGAAAAGAAGTCATTTGAAATGATTGCTTTGTACCAACCGGTGACAACTGATTTGCGTGAAATCGTGACGATTTTGAAGGCCGTTTCTGTTTTGGAACGAATGGGTGACCAGGCACGAAACATTGCTACGTCAACCATCCGTGTTAAGGGAACGAAGCACATGAAGGCTGTTGAAAAGCAGTTGGGTGAAATGGGTGAATTGGTTGCCTCAATGGTTTCAGAAGTCATGGGTTACTACGTGAAGAACGATGCCCTGGGTGCTGAAAACATCGCGACCAAGAACCACCAGTTGTCGAATGCAGCCGCTCAGATTCGAACTGATTCCGTCAATGGAATGAAGGAAGATTCTGAATTAGTTGATTCAGCAGCTGACTACTTAGTGATTGCCGGTTACATCAAGCGTATTGGTGACTATACAACCGACATCGCTGAATGGATTGTTTATAAGCGTACGGGTAAGATTATTGAATTGAACCCAGGCTATAACTACTTTATCTAATTTGAGAGAAATCTAATTTGATAGAGCAAAAGGGACCCTTTGGGTTCCTTTTTTTGTGGTAGGAAACTTTGTTATAATAGGAGGTAGGAAATAAATTTACTAAAGGAGGGCCTATGCGTTTTATCATGCAAGCGGCGATTAATATGGCTGTCTTTCTGGCCTGTGCGTTACTGTTTCCAAACGGTTTTGTTTTAGCGAACATGATGACCGCTTTGGTGGCAGCAGTGCTGCTCGCCTTATTGAATCGTTTGATCAAGCCCATCTTGGTCTTTGTTTCACTACCATTAGTCATCATCTCGTTAGGATTCTTTTTATTAATTATTAATACAGCGCTGCTAGAATTAACAGCACATATCATTCATGGTTTTGCCTTTGCCTCTTTTGGCTGGGCAATGCTGGTCGCAATATTGTTGACCGTGGCTAATTTCTTATTCATGGGTCAAACGAAGATTTCGGTGCGGAGGTAAAAAATGGCGCAAGCAACCGTAACAGTTAAAGACTTAGTTGATAACACTCGCTTAACAATTGTAGCTGGTCACGATTATTTAAATCGAGTGATTACTACTGCAGATATTTCTAGGCCAGGCTTGGAGATGACGGGGTACTTTACATATTATGCTCCTGAACGGGTGCAGTTGTTGGGAATCACGGAAACTTCTTTTTCAGACCGAATGAGCCATGACGAGTTATTGATGGTTTATCGGAAAATGGCTTCCAAGCAAACACCGGCCTTTGTGGTTTCAACGAACTTGCCAATTGCTGATGAATTGAAGCAAGCAGCAGAAGAGGCTCAGATTCCCATTTTAAACACTCGTTTGACTTCATCACAAATCTTGTCAAACATGACCTACTACCTTGGGGGTGAGTTAGCACCACGGCAGTCTGTCCATGGCGTTTTGATTGATGTGCACGGATTAGGAGTCTTAATTACCGGTGATGCTGGAATTGGCAAGACCGAATCCGCTCTGGAACTAATTCAACAGGGTAAAGCGCGTTTGGTTGCTGATGACCGTGTTGATATTCACCAAGAAGATGAGCAACGCTTGATTGGGCAACCATCGGAAGTTTTGCGTAACTTGATGGAAGTTCGTGGTGTTGGCATTATTGATGTTCAGCAGGTTTACGGTGCTGTTTCTGTCCGTTCTCATGCTTCAATTATGCTTAATATTCACCTATCAAATGGTAAAATTGGCGAAGAAAATTTTGATCGTTTGGGAAATGAGGATGATACCCTTGATATTCTCGGAGTCAAAATTAAGAAGATGGTTGTACCGGTGACACCAGGACGAAATACTGCCTCCGTTATTGATGCAGCGGCCGTTAAGTTCCGGACACAAAACATGGGCTATGATGCCTTAGAAACACTTGAGAAGCGGATGAGTGCCGCAATGCAAGTTAATGAAAAAGAAGATGAAGAGGCAAAAAAGCATGACTAAAGTCGCTGTTTTAGGGGCTGGTTCCTGGGGAACCGCCCTTGCCAATACAATGGCGAAAAACAACGTAGTTGTTAATATCTGGTCACACCGTGAAGACCAGGTTGATGAAATTAATGAGCACCACCAAAATGACCATTATTTACCTGGCGCAACTTTGTCAGAGAACTTATTAGCGGTTGCTGATATGCAGGTTGCTGTAGCGGATGCCGATGTTGTTTTAATGGTGGTACCAACGAAGGCAATTCGTTCCGTTGGAACCCAACTAGCAGAGGTTTTGCAAAATTTGGATCAACAAGTGATTTTGGCTCATGCCACGAAGGGGTTGGAACAGGGAACGCACTTACGGATTTCTCAAATGATTGAAGAGGCCGTGCCCAGCCAAAATTATTCATCCTTAGTCGTTATTTCTGGTCCATCACATGCTGAAGATGTGATTAAGGGTGATTTGACTGCAGTTTCTATTGGCGGCACTGACGAAGCCGCTACGATTGTTTTGCAGGAAGCGTTGGCTAGTGAAAACTTCCGACCATATACCAACCATGATTTATTGGGATCAGAGTTAGGTGGGGCGCTAAAGAATATTATTGCTTTGGGTTCTGGAATGCTCGTTGGTTTAGGCTACGGCGTCAATGCCCAGGCAGCCCTCCTGACACGTGGCTTGGTCGAAATGCGTGCGGTAGGTCAAAAAATGGGGGCTCGGCCCGAGACCTTCTTAGGACTAGCCGGCATTGGTGATTTAATTGTGACTGGTATGTCGTCAAACTCACGTAATTACCGTGCTGGTTTTGCCATGGGGCAGGGTCAGTCGTTAAATCAGGTCCAAGAAGAGATGGGCATGGTAATTGAAGGGGTGAATACCGTGAAGGCAGTTTATGAATACCAGCAGGCTCATCAGCTTGACTTACCCATTACAACTGCTTTGTATCAGGTCTTGTATGAAGGGGCTCAGATTGAAGAGCAAATTAAATTACTAATGACTCGCCCATTAAAAGCTGAAGATTGACCATATATTTGTTATAATAACAATAGAATACTTCGACGCCTTTGGCGTCATTAATGAAAGTAGGAAAGTATGAAACCTGTACGTAAAGCCATTATCCCGGCCGCTGGTTTGGGAACTCGTTTCTTGCCAGCCACAAAGGCCTTGGCTAAGGAAATGCTACCAATTGTTGACACACCTACGATTGAATATATCGTTCGTGAAGCCATTGCTTCTGGAATCGAAGACATTGTTGTTGTCGATGGAAAGTCAAAGCGTTCAATCGAAGACCACTTTGATTCAAACCCAGAATTGGAAAACAACTTGCGCGAAAAGAACAAGTTGGAATTGTTGAAGCTTGTCGAAGAGACGACTGATATCAACATGTACTTCATTCGCCAGTCACATCCAAAGGGCTTGGGTGATGCCATCTTAACAGCCAAGGATTTCATTGGTGACGAACCATTCGTTGTGCTCTTGGGTGACGACTTAATGCAAGATGAAGTGCCATTGACAAAGCAATTGATTGAACGTTATCACGAAACTGGTGAATCAACTTTGGCAGTTTTGGAAGTTCCTCATGATCAAGTATCTGAATACGGTGTGATTGATCCTGCCGCTAAGGTGAAAGAAGATGGTTTGTATCGGGTTAAGTCATTCGTTGAAAAGCCTCAGCCTGAAGACGCCCCTTCTGATTTGGCAATCATTGGTCGTTACTTATTAACACCTGAGATTTTCGAAGAATTGGAACAAACAAAGCCTGGTAAAGGTGGCGAAATTCAATTGACGGATGCCATTGATTCATTAAATAATCGTCAACACGTTTATGCCCATGAATTCAAGGGTGACCGTTATGATATTGGTTCTAAGATTGGTTTCTTGGAAACCAATATTGAATTTGGTTTGAAGCATCCACAAACAAAGGATCAGCTCCGCGCTTATATTAAAGAGCTTGCAGCTAAATTGTAAAATTCAGCAAAAACAAAAGAGGTGGTATACCTCTTTTTTGTTGGTTAAAATTAGACAAAAGAACAAATTCAAGGTACAATAGACGTCATAATAAAAAGGAGGTTCCGTTTATCATGACAGAAGTCAAGCAATATGATGTTATCATCATTGGTGCTGGCCCAGCCGGAATGACGGCCGCTACTTATGCCTCACGGGCGGACTTAAAGACTGTAATGCTTGACCAGGGGATTTATGGTGGGCAGATGAATAATACTGCCGAAGTTGAAAATTATCCTGGTTATAATAGCATTATGGGTCCTGATTTGGCCGAAAAAATGTATGCTTCGTCAACGCAGTTTGGCGCTGAATACTCATTTGGCATGATTACTGGTGTGGAAGTTTTAGATAAAAATGAAAAATTGGTCCACACTGATATGGGTGATTTTCAAGCACCGGCTTTGATTATTGCGACTGGATCTGAACATATCCACTTGGGTGTTGACGGTGAGGAAGAATACCAAGGCAAGGGTGTCTCATACTGTGCTGTCTGCGATGGTGCCTTCTTTAAGGGTGAAAGCGTTGCGGTTGTCGGTGGTGGCGATTCCGCTGTCGAGGAAGGGCTGTACTTAGCTGATGTGGTTAAGGACGTTACGGTTTATGTTCGCGATAACAAGCTAAAGGCCCAGCCAATCTTGCAGCAGCGCGCAAAGAAGCAGGAAAACATGCATTTTGTCTGGAATACTGAAGTCACCGCTATTGAAGGTGATGGCGAAGCTGTTTCACAGTTGAAGCTGCATAACAACCAAACTGGTGAGGAACAGGTTGTTGATCAAAGTGGAATCTTCATCTATGTTGGTCTCAAGCCAAATACTCAGGTATTTGAAAATTTGGGAATTACTGATGACCGTGGCTGGATTAAGACGGATGACAAGATGGCAACCGCTGTTCCAGGTATCTTTGCTGCTGGAGACGTTCGTGCTAAGAACTTGCGTCAAATCACGACTGCTGTTGGCGATGGTGGTTTGGCTGGTCAAGAAGCCTATCAGTACGTTGCTGAATTAAAGTCAGAAGCATAAATAATAAATAAAATGATGACAAAAAGTCTGTTACCGAATGGTTTCAGGCTTTTTTCTGTGTCCCGGTGTTCTAATGAGCAATGACTAGTGAGGCTGTTTACGCGTATATGACCGATAGAAATGACTGGACGAATTAAAATAAAGCGATCTGAAAGAGCCTTAAAAGCTTGATAAAAGTAATGGATATTTTTCAACTGCCGATTAATCATAAATAGAAGATACAAAAAAGCCTCAACTACCGAATAGTAGTTGAGGCTCCCGATTTATGAATTAACCCTTGACGATTTCACAGAATTCCAAGGTTACACCATCTGGGGTGCGAACATTGAAGAACTTAATACCGTTATCCCAGAAGGGAAGGTGTTGTACTTCTGAATCAATCAAATCCAATCCTTGTTCCTTTGCTGCTACAAAGGCTGCATCAGCATCAGAAGTGTTCATTGAGATGTGGTTGATTGAACCGGGTTTGCCAGTTCCTTCATCAGACAACCACGTTTCAATAACGAGGTGACCGTACTTAAAGAATTTAACTGGGCCGCCTTCCTTAAAGTCACCGGTCTTTTCAAAACCGATGCTTGTCCAGAACTTTTCAGCGCGGTCCAAGTCGGCTGTTGGAATTCCAACGTGTTGAATGTCATCAAAATAATCAGTAAAGGCCATAATATAACCCGTCCTTTCAATTGAGGGAGACTATCTTAGTCGATAGCGATTCCCTGGTGCTTTAACTTGCTAAAGATACGTGTGTCTGCCCATCCAGTGATACTTCCCTGGAAGAGGAAGGCGAAGATGGTTCCAATACCATAGTTGGTAAAATCAGGAACCATAATCAAGGCGATAACACCAATAATGGTAGGTGGGATATAAGAAACCCACATGGCGATGCCGGCATTACCCTTGAAGTACTTGAATCGAAGAACCTGCATCAAATCATCAGCAGGGTGCAAAACGATGTTGGTCCGCTGATAAATTGAAATGGCAATCGCAATTAAGGAAACACCAAAGAAGTTCAAGAAAATGTAGAAGGCAACCATTGGCCAACTGTGAGCTTCCGGTAAGAGCTTTGAGAAAGCATTTGCAAAGACTGAAATCAAGGCCGAGAAAGGGACCATGAAAGCTAAGTTTCCAAGGAAACGCTTGATATCGATGCGGTGCTCCAAAACCATGTTCAAAACAGCGATTAACATACCAACCACGAAGAACACGATGGATAGTGTTGTACTATTACCATGTAATGAGTGGTTTAATCCATTTTGAGCAGCTGTCCAATAGGCAGAACCTAAAATTGACGGATGAATTTTTTGACTGGTAACAATTGTTAGCACGTTACCCATTGAGTTAATTACCAAAGAAAAAGCAAAGTAACTCAGGGCAGCGGTCCAAGAAATTGTCCGCTTTGCATTATTCATAAAATTTAGGCCTCTTCACCACCGATTTTAACAACGGCCTTAGAAACAACGCCTAAGCGACCGTTAACAAAATCGTCAACTTGGTTGTAATCCAATTCGTGTGACAACAATGGTTTAACGTTCAACTTACCAGATGAAAGCAATGCCAATGAGTCTTCGAATGCGTTAGGGTTAATGAATGAACCTTGGATAGTCAACTGCTTTTGGAAGACTTCATAAGTGTTCATTTCAAACTTAGCATCAGGTCCACCAACACCGAACATCAAAACTTGACCACCACGGGCAGCTGATTCGATGGCTGATTCTTGTGTTTGTGGCATACCAACAGCTTCGATTACAACGTCATATTCTCCAGCAGGGATCTTGTCGCCGTTCATAGTGTTGTATGTGTTCTTAACGTTGAACAAATCCTTGTTCATTTTCAACTTTTCGTCAACGATTCCGGCCAAGTCAACTTGGTGGATACCGTATGCCTGCAAGATTTGAACAAACAATTCACCCATGAATCCGTCTCCGATAACCAAAGCCTTTTGGTATGGTGATGGCTTCAACAACTTCATACCGTGGATGGCACATGAAATTGGTTCAACAATGGCTGCTGACTTCAAGTCAACGTTGTCAGGGATAGGGTAAACAACTGATGCAGGAGCTGCGAAGTATTCTTCGAAACCACCATCACGAGTTACTCCAATAGCAGACAAGTTTTCGCACAATTCAGGACGGCCAGTGTGGCAGAACTTACATTGTCCACAGTAGATGTTAGGGTCAACTGAAACGCGGTCGCCAACCTTAACGTTGGTAACAGCAGAACCGATTTCCTTAACAACACCTGAGTTTTCGTGTCCCAAAACGATTGGTGGAACAGCATCGGCTGATCCTGGTTCACCAGCATACAAAGCGTGGTCAGTTCCACAGATACCGGCAAAGGCAGTGTGAATCAAAACTTCGTCTGGCTTCAAGACAGGCTTTTCGATGTCCTTCAATTCCAACTTCTTCTTATCAGTTAACACTAAGGCTTCCATGTTCTGTTATCCTCCAATGAATAATTCCTTGTAACAACTTACACATACATAATAATATTTGCACAAACTTTTGTCAAGTGAAAAAGAAAACTTTTTCAAAACATTGATAACAGTACCTTTCAAAGACAATTATTTACTATAAGAAGTGAGCAAAGAAAACATTTCCCAGTCGGCCGCCTGTTTTTGCATTCTGCCATTTCCCGCCACCATTGTAGTACATCTTGATAAAAAATTTTATGCTGATTTGGCATAAGATTGGTTAAAAAGTTGTGGCTGATTTGGCATAAGATTTTTAAAAAAATTGTGTATGATAGAAAAAGTAAGCAATTGAGCGAATGAACGTTTAAAAAATTAGTATGATTTTACCTTGATATTCCTAGCATTTTACGCTTTGAAAGCAGACTTAGCAGGGGAAATAGCGTATGATAGACATAGGCTGTTTTTTATTTAGCCTTAATTTTATCAAGATAATATCAGTATTAACTTTTACTGATTATTATGTGCTGATTCATGAGTATCTTGCTAGCCTTCAGGGCAAATTCATGTACCCAAAGCGTTGACTAGTAGTGATATTCAGACAGACTTTTTTCTAAAGGAGTACCCTGACTGTATGGTTCTAGCTTTTGCTGCTGTGTCGGATTGGTTGACGCATATTAGTTCTGCGAATGCCAATTTTTCTGTAATTGAATTGTCAATTCTGTTCTTTTTGATTTTGATTGAAACGGGTGGAATTGTCACAGGGTTTATTCCGGCTGATGCGTTAGTAATGACGGCTGCGGGTTTTGCCGGCCGCCATCACTCTTTGGTTGAATTTGCTTTGTTGGTGGTGATTTTTGCGGTCGCCTCGATGATGGGTGATTCAATTAATTACTGGTTTGGTGCTTGGGTGATTAAGCAGATTGATAAAATCCCCTGGGTCGCCCGCCACGTAAACGGTGACTTTGCCGAAAAAATTTCAGCGAATTTAAATCCGAAGCGTTGGTTGCTCTTTATTATTTTGGGGCGCTTTGTTCCCTTTGTCAGGACAATCGTTCCGCTATCTGCTCACCGTTTGAAGTTACGGTTTGCGACTTACTTTCGGATGTCTGTTTTGGCATCCTGCCTCTGGGCAATAACTATGGTGACAATTGGTTATTATTTTGGCCACTTGCAGTTGCCAAGAGAAGTGACAATCACCGTCATTGTGTTAGCTGCTATTTTTGTATTGGCAGTGATTCGGTCGCTCAGATTTCGGCAAATTATTATTAAATTAATTACAAAACCTAGTCGAGAAAAGGAAGAGGAGCTTTAAGAATGACTTATCAAGATACTTTAGCCCGTTGGCAGCAAGCAGACTTACCTGCTGATTTGGCAGCTGAATTGAAGCAATTGAGTCCAGCTGAACAAGAGGATGCCTTCTATCAAAACTTGCCATTTGGAACCGCTGGTATGCGTGGTCAAATGGGCGTTGGAACTAACCGCATTAATGTTGTGATGGTTGCCTTAGTTACGGAAGCACTGGCTGCTTACATTGATCAAAGCGGGGATGCTGCTAAAAAGGCAGGGGTAGTCATTGCCTTTGACTCTCGTCACCACTCAAAAGAATTTGCTCGGGTAGCAAGTCGCGTGCTATCAGCACATGGGATTAAGGTTTACCGCTTCTCATCATTACGTCCAACACCTGAATTGTCATTTTCCGTTCGGCATTTGAAGGCCTTTGCTGGCATCATGATCACGGCCTCACACAATCCTAAGCAGGATAATGGTTATAAGGTTTATGGAGCTGATGGGGGTCAAATGATTCCTGAAGCCGTTCAGGCCGTTATCGATGGAATGGCAGCGGTGGAAAATGAGTTTGCCATTGTACAAGACGAAACAGAAGCCAACGTTCAAGTAGTCGATGATGACTTGGATAATGCTTATTTGGCAGAGGTCAAAACAATTTCTGTTGACCGAGATTTGATTCAAAAAGAGGGAGCAGACTTGAAGTTTGTCTACACCCCTTTGCATGGAACTGGTCAGTATATTGGTGAAAAAGCGTTGCAGCAAGCAGGCTTTACCAACTACACAATCGTGAAGGAACAGGCGGAACTCGATGGCGACTTCCCAACGGTGAAGAAGCCCAACCCAGAAGACCCAGCCGCTTTATCATTGGCTATTGAATACGCCAAGAAGGAAGAAGCTGATTTGGTCGTGGCAACGGACCCTGATGCCGACCGGATGGGTGCTGCTGTTCGCTTGGCCGATGGCTCATATCAAGTCTTATCTGGTAATCAAATTGCTGGTTTGATGGTCAATTACTTGTTGGCCGCTAAGAAGAAAAATCAGACATTGCCTGAAAATGGTGCCATTGTAACGTCGATTGTTTCATCGCGCTTTGCTAGCGAGATTGCTAAGAGCTATGGCGTTGCTACCTTAGACGTGTTGACCGGTTTTAAGTATATTGCCGCCATGATTGACCGCTTTGAAGAGAAGAAGGATTATACGTACCTCTTCGGCTTTGAAGAATCATTTGGTTACTTAGTAAAACCATTTGCTCATGATAAGGATGCTATCCAGGCTTTGGTTTTGTTTGCCGAAATGGCTGCCTACTACAAGGAAAAGGGACAGAGCTTTGCGGATGGCTTGAAGAAATTGTACGAGCAACACGGTTACTTTGAGGAAAAGACCGTTGCCTTTGATTTCCCTGGTGTCAATGGTCATGAAGAAATGGCTGCTTTGATGACTAAGTTCCGCAACCAAAAGTTGGAAACGGTTGGTGATCAATTAGTTCTGGCAACCCAAGATTTTGCGAGTCAGAGACAAATTGATCGAGCTGGAGCAGAGAAGAAGTTGCCACAGCCAAAGGCTAATGTGTTGAAGTACTGGTTAGCTGATGGTTCATGGATTGCGCTCCGCCCATCTGGTACGGAACCAAAGTTGAAGCTCTACATGGGTGTTGTAGCTGATTCGCAGGCCGAAGCGGATGCAAAGTTGCAAAACTTTGAAACTATGATGAAAGAAAAGATTAAGGCTTAATTTTAACGGGTATTTTTGGCCGTTGGAAGAAATGAGGCTAGCTTTTATTTATCGGATATAAGTAAGGTTGGAAAAGACCCCTACTAGGGTGATTTTGGGATTACCCTTTACAGGACCACCCATCTTTTGTTATACTAATCTTTGGCTATAAGCCGTAATTAACGGTAATCCGCTGTGCGTTAGTCTAAGGACGAGTGTAAGATTAGCGATTAGGAGAATGACAATGCGTCAAAATAACATTTTAGAAAAGTTAACTTCAACCCAATTGCGGACAGATATTCCTGAATTCCGCGCTGGTGATTCAGTTCGTGTCCACGCACGAATTGTTGAAGGAACTCGCGAACGTGTTCAGCTCTTTGAAGGAGTTGTTATCAAGCGTAAGGGTGCTGGTATCCAGGCTACTTATACTGTTCGTAAGATTTCTTCTGGTGTTGGTGTGGAACGTACGTTCCCATTGCACTCACCACGGGTTGACAAGATTGAAGTAACTCGTTTGGGCCGCGTGCGTCGCGCAAAGTTGTACTACTTGCGTGCATTGCAAGGAAAGGCCGCTCGTATCAAGGAACGTCGTCTCGACGTCAAGTGATTACGGCAAAAAGCTTCCACATAGTGGGGGCTTTTTCTTTTTAAAAAAATCAGTTTTGAAAAGAAGGGGGAAGCCTGGCATGGCTGAATTTTTGCAAGCGGTTGATGACCGAAAAATTTTACATGTCGATTTGGATGCTTTTTATGCCCAAGTCGAAATGCGCGATAATCCTACCTTAAAGCAGGTACCTTTAATCATTGGTCGTGATCCTGATTTACACCATGGTCATGGGGTCGTGGCAACCGCCAACTACATTGCCAGAAAGGCCGGCGTTCATTCGGCCATGGGATCGATTGAAGCAAAGCGGCTTTGTCCTAACGCTGTTTTTGTTGCTCCTGATTTTGATAAATACCGATCAGTGTCAGCTCAGATTCATGGAGTCTTTGCCGAATTCACCGAGAAGGTTGAGCCAGTTGCCCTTGATGAGGCTTACTTGGACGTCAGTCAAAGCCCGATGGCGGGGGCAACATTGGCAGCCGAGTTACGGCATAGAATCTGGCAGGAAACGAAACTAACTTGTTCGGTGGGGGTTTCCTATAATAAGGTGTTAGCAAAGCTTGGGTCCGAACACCACAAGCCAAACGGAGTAACGGTCATTGGTGCCGATGTGGCACTGGACTTCGTGGCGGCTTTACCCATTAAGGATTTTCGTGGTGTTGGTAAGAAATCACAAGAAAAGTTTGAAAAATTAGGGATTCAAACGGGTGCTGATCTTCGGGCCTTAAGCCAAGACGAACTGCGGATCCACTTTGGCTCCTTTGGTGACCAACTGTATTGGCAAGCGCGGGCAACGCACTTTGGCCAGGTGAAAGACCATCGCATTCGGCAGTCAGTCGGAAAAGAGGGAACCTTTGAATTTCCCCTTCACGACCGGTCGGCTGTTCTGGCGACCTTCAAGGATTTAGCGACAAAGGTCGTGGCGAATATGGAGTCTAAACATCTGGTTGGTCGAACATTGAATATTAAGGTCCGTGATGATGACTTTAATACGCTGACCAGGTCGATTACACAGGCAAACCCGTTTCAGCTTGATTCTGATTTTTTGGCGAGAAAGGCGCAATCAATCTTTGATGACCTGTATCCAGATGACTTCGCCATTCGCCTGCTGGGGCTAACCTTTTCTAATGTCAGTCTACAAGCCTTTCAATCGTTATCGCTCTTTGATTATGATTGATTGGTCAAATCAGTGGTTTAATCTGATTTCAAATGCCCTGACAACGAATTTCGAATTTACGGTATAATAAAGAATAGTAATAAGAGTTGAAAGGGCGCATATGGCCAAAATTCACGAAGATATTTTAGAACAAATCAAACGTTACGATACCATTATTATTCACCGTCACCAACGACCTGATCCGGATGCTTACGGATCACAATTGGGCTTGCAGGCAATTTTGCAGGCATCTTTTCCTGAAAAGAAGATTTATGCCGTTGGGAAGGAAATTCCCGGGTTAGCTTGGATTGGGGATGGTCAGCCCTTGGCTGATGAGATTCCTGATTCGGCCTACAAGAAGGCCTTGGTCATTGTTTGCGATACAGCTAATGACCCCCGCATTGATGACCAACGCTGGCGGAATGGCTTGGAAATCGTTAAAATTGACCACCATCCCAACGTAGAACCTTACGGTGATTGGCAGTGGGTGGAGGATGAAGCCTCAGCGACTTCCGTCCTGATTTATCAATTTTATCAAGCCTTGGCTGACAAGGGCCTGAAGATGACGGAAAAGGCCGCACGGTACCTTTATATTGGAATTATCGGTGATACCGGTCGCTTTATGTATTCATTGGATAAAGAAACCTTTGATGTGGCCGGTGAGTTGATTACCTATGGCTTTGATTATCAAAAGATTTATAACGCGATGACGACTTTGTCGGAAAATGCAGTGAAGTTCTCGGGTTATGTGATGCAACATATTAACCTGTTGCCATCTGGTTTCGGCTACGTGATTCTTAAGCGAGATGTGATTAATAGCTTTGATCTGGGCAATGCAGGGACTTCTTTTGTCGTTTCTATTCCGTCACGGATTGACAAGGTCAAGGCCTGGGCAATCTTTGAAGAACAAGAAAATGGTGATTACCGGGTCCGCTTGCGGTCACGGTCGGTTGTCATTAACACGATTGCCCAAGACTTTGATGGTGGGGGTCACCCCATGGCTTCAGGTGCCTGGGCATACAACGAAGCGGATATCCAAAAGGTGATTGACCGGGTGGATAGCGCTTTAAAGGCAGACCAAGCCGATTAAATTTAAAGGATTTTACATGAAAAACACAAACCAACAATTTGGTGAATATAATTTAAAGCCGGAAGTGCTTTCAGCTTTAAAGGCGATTGGTTTTGACCAGCCAACGCCCATCCAGGCGCGCTTGATTCCAACAATCTTGCGTGGTGGGGATGTTGTCGGTCAGTCACAGACAGGGTCTGGAAAGACGCATACTTTCTTAGTACCAATTTTTAACGCTTTGCAACCAGAATTGAACCAAACCCAGGTGGTGATTACAACACCATCACGGGAATTGGCTGCTCAGATTGCTAAGGCTGCCCGCGAATTTGCAGAAAAGATGGAATTGGTGAAGGTTTCGATTGTCGAATATGTCGGTGGAACTGATAAGGCCCGCCAGATTCGTCAGTTAGAGAAGCACCAAGCACAAATCGTTGTTGGAACGCCAGGACGATTAAAGGATTTGGTTCAAAGTGGTGCCTTGGTGGTTAACCAAGTGCGGACTTTGGTTGTTGATGAAGCGGATATGACGCTTGACATGGGCTTCTTGAACGAAGTTGATTTCTTGGCTGGTGCGATGCCAAAGGACCTGCAAACGTTGGTCTTTTCAGCAACGATGCCAGAAAAGTTGAAGCCGTTCTTAAAGAAGTATTTGGACAATCCTGATTTCCAAACGATTCCAACGGAAGCGACGATTGCCGATACGATTGATAACTGGTTGGTGCCAACGAAGTCCAAGGATAAGGAAGAGGTTATCGATAAGTTGTTGACGATTTTCAATCCTTATTTGGCGCTGATTTTTGCCAATACGAAGGAGCGAGCTAAGGAATTGGCTGCACATTTACGTGGTCAAGGGCTCAAGGTTGCCGAAATTCATGGTGATATTCCGCCACGTGAGCGTCGACGAACGATGAAGGGTGTCTTGCACCTGGATTACCAATACGTGGTTGCTACTGATTTAGCTGCTCGTGGTATCGATATTGAAGGTGTTTCGCACGTTATTAATGATGGTGTGCCAGACGAATTAGAATTCTTCGTTCACCGTGTCGGTCGAACAGGGCGGAATGGTATGGCTGGAACTGCCGTAACTCTTTACGGACCTGATGAAGAAGACCGGATTGCTGAACTGGAAAAAATCGGTATCGAATTTGCTCATAAGCAGATTCGTGGGGATGAAATCGTGGCGGTCAAGGATCGTAAGGCCCGGACACAGCGCCACGCAACAACTAATAAGTTGGATCCTGAAATGGTCGGGATGGTCAAGAAAAAGAAGAAGAACATCAAGCCTGGCTATAAGCGTCAAATTAAGAATAAGATTAAGCGTAAGCGTCAAATGGATCGTCGAATTGAACTTCGTCAAGATCGTCGTAACACGCGTCGCCAAAATAAGGAAGGTTAAGGCTGTCTGACTTTTGGTACTAAAAAAGAACAGCAACCCGCAAAATTGTGGGGCTGCTGTTCTTTTCTTTGTCTCAATTAGTGCTTTATTTGTTCAAGCTTGAATCGTCTTTTTGACTAAACTTTTGGCGTCGCTCTTGGCCAAAGGCTAACAACGAATTTGTAATCGATTGCTCGATTGAAAGAGTATCGGCTACCTGGCTGTCTGTTGGTTCTGCGGCCACTGTCGCGCTTTCGCTTTCAGGTGCAGGAACGATTGCTTCTTGCTGTTCTTGGTCTGTTGAAACAGGGGCAGTTGATTCTGCTTGGTTCTTCTTTGGTCGGAAGAAGGAAAAGGCTCTTTTTTTGCTCTGACTTTGGTTAATGACCGGTTCAGAGTCAGTCGTGCTGGTAGATGACGCTGGTTCAGATTCAGTTGAAGCTGTGGAAGATGTTGGTTCGGTGTTTGAAGAAGCCGCCGATGTTGTTGGTTCCGCCTCAATTGGCGCCGCAGATTCTGCTGGCTTAACTTCGACGGGCGCTTCTGATGTGGCCTGGTCAACTTCACTAATTTGAATTGCTGGTTCATCAACCGGTACGCTTTGGCGATTAACGATGAGTGCTTCAGGGTTATCAATGTCTTCAGTGGTGATTTCTTCGCCCTGGTCTAAGAAGCGATCACGAAGCGCAACCTGTTCAGAAGAGGTTAAAGAGCTTATCTTATGAGACATATCAGTTAAAATCGTTACTGTTACTGTCTGTTGTCGAGCAGAAACTTGGAAGGTTCCTTCCGCCACAACTTCTTCTTGCAACTCCAGCTGTTGCGCTAAGAAGCCAGTTTCTAATGAAAAATCAGCTTGGTGGTTTGTTGCCAACCGGTCTTCCACCATGGCACCAGAAAGAAGCCATTGCTGCTGATCACCGCTTTGGTATTTGATTGTTAAATCACCAAAAGCAGCCTTTTCAAAGAAGTCAGGCAAATCAGCACTCGTTTCCACAGGGAACTGGCGAGCCAACTCTTTTCCGGCCCAGTAGGTAATGTTGGCATAATCATCTGTTAAGATATTGGCCAAAAGAGCATCACGTAAGAGTAGTGGTGCAAAGGCACTAACGGTCTGATTGGTACCGTTATTTGATTGAGAATGAGCATTTGACATAAGTAAAGATTCCTTTCTTCCGTTATTATAGCAAAAGAGAGATTAAACGGGTGCAAAGGCTTGCAATTTGTTTTGAAGGGAAGATAATAAGACTATTATGAAGAAAAATACAAAAACAATTGGCATGATGGACTCTGGTATTGGCGGTTTGACCGTCTTAAAAGCCGCCGTTCATTCATTGCCGGCAGAAGCCATCGCTTATGTTGGCGATACAGCACGAATGCCTTATGGCCCTCGTAAGCCCGAGGAAGTCGCTGATTTTACCAGACAAATTGCCGACTACTTAATTGAAAGCCATGACATTAAGGCGCTGGTGATTGCCTGCAATACGGCAACTGCCTGCGCCTTACCTGGCTTACAAGAAGACTTGGCCATTCCGGTTATCGGTGTGATTGATTCCGGTGTCCAATCGGCCGTTTTGGCAAGTAAGACGAAGAAAATTGGTGTCATAGCAACTGAGGGAACCGTGGATTCAGGTCAGTACCAGGCTGAGATTCAGGCGGCGGCGCCGGGTAGTCAAATTTTTGCACAAGCAGAGCCTGATTTTGTCCAATTCGTTGAGCAAAACCGCTATCAGGACGCTGAGGTGGCTGAAATTGTTAAAGATCATTTGCAGCCTCTTAAAGAGGCAGGTATCGACACGTTGGTGCTTGGTTGCACGCACTTTCCGCTATTGGCAGACGTCATTCAACAGGCCTTACCAGAGGTAACCTTAGTTGATCCGGGAGTTGCCACAGCGCAAAAATTAGCGACTATCCTGAAAGAACAGGACTTGTTGGCTGATAGCGACATGGAGGTTCACCCAGAAAACAAGCAGTACCAACTCTATACAACTGGGCCGGTCTCAACTTTTTCAACCATTGCCGAGCAATGGCTGGGTTCAAAACACGATTGGCATTTTACTCACCTAAATTTACCGGCAACAGATTGATTGCAGTGGATTAGTGACCAGCAGTTAGGTGGTCCAACCTGTTAAAGAAAGTAACTCTGATTTTGTAAAAGAAGGAGCAACGATGACGCGCTTAATTATCGCCACTGGCAACACCCATAAAGTTCAAGAAATAAAGGAGGCATTGGCCAAGCTCGATTTGGGCTGGGATATTTTGTCTTTAAAAGACTTGGATGAGATTCCTGAAATTATTGAAGATGGCACAACCTTTGCAGAAAACGTTCATAAAAAGACTGCTGCTCTAGCGGCCGTCTATCCAGACGACTATATCATGGCTGATGATTCCGGGTTAACGATTGCAGCCTTAAACGGCGAGCCAGGAGTTTATTCGGCTCGCTATGCAGGTGACCACGATGATGATGCCAATAATGCCAAGGTTTTGGCTAAGTTAGCTGGAAAATCAGGACAGGACCGGCAAGCGCAATTCACGACCGTTCTCGAACTGGTTGGTCCTGGTAAAGAACCTTTGGTTGTTAGTGGCCATGTTGACGGGCAAGTCACGGAGACAGAGATTGGTGACAACAAGTTTGGCTACGACCCAATCTTTTATTACGAACCACTGCAGAAGACCTTTGCTCAATTAACGGTGTCTGAGAAGAACCTGATTTCACATCGGGGCCGGGCTCTAGAAAAATTAGTCAAGGCGCTACCGGCTTGGCTAAATCAGTAAGGTCTTTGATTCGACAAGACGACCGGAATTGGTCGTCTTTTATTTTTGCCAAGCAAGCAGGGAAGGAGGCGAACAAATGCGCTATAATAGTAATGATATGACTGATGAAAACCCACAATTTAATACTTGGTTTGAAGGCCAAAATGAAACGGATGAATTGCTGCGTGATGCAGCTGAAAATGCGAGAGACCAGCAAGATGAGCTTTCCCTGCGACCTAAGTACCTGCGGGAATATATTGGTCAACAGCCATTAAAAGAGGAGCTGGCGGTTTATCTCCAAGCCGCCAAAATGCGTGAAGAAGCCCTTGACCACGTTCTGCTTTTCGGACCGCCAGGGTTAGGAAAGACAACGTTAGCAATGATTATTGCGAATGAACTAGGTGTGCATCTGAAGACAGCCTCTGGTCCGGCAATTGAAAAGGGTGGCGATTTAGTTGCCTTGCTCAATGGTCTGGAGCCAGGGGATGTGCTTTTTATTGATGAAATTCACCGCCTGCCAACGGCGATTGAGGAAATGTTGTATTCCGCCATGGAAGATTATTTTATCGATATCATGGTCGGGCAGGGACCAACTGCCAGAGCCGTTCATTTTCCTTTACCACCCTTTACCCTAGTTGGTGCAACGACTCGCCCTGGGATGCTTTCCAAGCCTTTGCGTGACCGTTTTGGCATCATTAACTCGCTCGAGTACTATCAGCCAGAAGACTTACAGCAGATTGTGGTCCGGACGGCCGATATTTTCGAGGCGCCCATTACAAAGGACGGCGCCTATGCCGTGGCCTCCCGGTCACGAGGAACACCGCGAATTGCCAATCGGCTGTTGAAGCGGGTGCGCGACTTTGCCCAAGTTGCTGGAAAAGAAGCGATTGATACCGACTTGGTGGAAACGGCCTTAGATAAGTTGCGCGTTGATCAAAAGGGCCTGGATGATACCGATCATAAGCTGCTAAACGCTATGATTGATTTTTATCATGGTGGACCGGTTGGTCTTGCGACCATTGCTGCTAATATCGGGGAAGAAGCCGACACGTTGGAGTCGATGGTGGAACCTTACCTGCTGCAATTAGGCTTTATCCGTCGAACCCCAAGAGGTCGGGTGGTGACGGAAGCGGCCTACCAACATTTGGGCCGGCCGGTGCCTGAACCAAAGGACTGATTTGTTCGTTTTTGATGAATTAAGGTCCGGACTAGAGTATATTTGCTCGAAAGCATAAACACTAGCAGCCTGCTGGCTGATGAATAAAAGAATTTAAAAGAGATTTATGACAGAAGAAAAACATTATCAATTATCAGATTTTGACTATGACTTACCCCAAGAATTAATTGCGCAAACGCCATTAAAGGAACGCGATACATCTCGTCTCTTAGTGCTGAATGCCGAAACTGGGGCCTATGAGGACCGGCATTTTTATGACATTTTGGACTATTTGAACCCGGGTGATGCCTTAGTGATGAATAATTCGCGAGTTTTGCCAGCCCGGTTACACGGAATTCGTCCAGAGACTGGTGGCCATGCTGAAGTTCTATTATTGCGCCAAGACCATGGGGATGTTTGGGAAACGTTGGTAAAACCAGCTAAAAAATCACCAATTGGATCAACGATTCTTTTTGGTGATGATCCAGAAAAGCCCGTGATGACGGCGACGATTGTTGGTGAATTGGAACACGGCGGCCGCTATGTTGAATTTTCTTATGACGGCATCTTTATGGAACGCTTGAACGAGCTGGGTGAAATGCCTTTGCCACCATACATTAAGGAAAAGTTGGCAGACCAAGAGCGGTATCAAACGGTTTACTCCAAGGTGGATGGTTCAGCTGCTGCACCAACTGCCGGCCTGCATTGGACACCAGAATTGCTGCAAAAGGTTGCCGATAAGGGCGTTGAACTGGTGGAATTAACATTGCATGTTGGTTTGGGAACCTTCCGACCAGTGGAAGAAGAAAATATTGAAGACCACCAGATGCATTCTGAGTTTTATCAATTGAGTGCAGAAGCAGCGGCCACATTGAATAAGGTCCGTAAGCAGGGTGGTCGAATCGTTGCTACTGGGACGACGTCTATTCGAACGTTGGAAACAATTGGTTCGAAATTTGATGGGCAACTTCAGGCCGATTCTGGTTGGACGGGAATTTTTATTAAGCCTGGTTACCAGTGGCGAGTTGTTGATGCCTTTATCACTAATTTCCATTTGCCAAAGTCAACTTTGGTGATGTTGGTTGCAGCCTTTACCGGCCGCGAGAACATTTTGAATGCCTATCACCATGCGGTTGAAGCCAAGTACCGGTTCTTCTCCTTTGGGGATGCGATGTTTATTCATAAGTAAAATAAAAAACAGTTGCTGTTGATGTGAACCCCGAAATTTGTTTGTCCAAATTTTGAGGCCTACCACCACGGCAACTGTTTTTTGTTGATTTAAATGTATTTTATGGAACTTATTCAGCCGCTTCAATGGCTTTGTGAACCATCGACAAGTCAGTCAAATCAGCAGCCTTAAAATCAGGGTTTTCAGTAGGCAAGACTTGTTCGATGGTATCGAACTTTTGCACCTTCACCGTGGCTGACAAAACTTTTCCGGTCAAAACGTGGCCAGAAAGGTCATGGTCATCGGAAAGGAAGTGGGAATGGAAGCCTGCTACGGTGACGCCCTGGTAAATAGCTGGTGCGTAATAGGAAAGGAGACGACCCTTAACTTTTGAACCGTGAAAGACCTGTTGCTTTTCGGCGACTTCAGTTAGAGATGGGTATGGTTTTTGGCTACCTGCAGCTGAGCGAGTGGTTATGGTCTCAAATTCGCCTTCGACCAAGAAAGCTGCAAACTGATTTTGCGCCTGTAACTTGTCGATGGTGTCCTGTAAAACGACTTCCAAATCAGCATTTTCCGCTGTTCTAAAATTTTTGAAATCACCGTGATGAGCGGCAGCAAATGGGGAGCTGAAATTTTCGTCCGGTACTTCAGATTCGCCAGAGACCAAGGTATGGTAGGCTTTCCCATCTAAGATAATCAGTTCGCCATCTAGACCTTGACCTGTGCCGATTCCAAAATCGCCGTGTTGCAGGAGGTCGTGGATGGACATTGTCCCGTCTAAGAGGCTGTTAGCGAGTAGCTGCATCGTGCCAACTTGGAATAAAGTTGTTTTTGACATTCGTAAAAATCCTCTCAATTCTTTTGATTATTTTTATTGTACTCCTATCAACTGGGGGACTGACAAGAAATTTTTAAAATCAGGACAAAAAACCAACAAAGTGCCCAGTGTTCAGTCAAATGACAGTGTTATAATATGGAATATGAAAAGCTATCAGACGAACAATCCAAAAGAAACCCAGGCGTTGGCTGAGCAATTAGCCAAGCTCGTTTACCCCGGCCTGGTGGTGACCCTCCAAGGCGACTTGGGCGCTGGTAAGACGACCTTTACTCAGGGATTGGCGAAAGCCTTGGGAATTACGAGTCGGGTTAAAAGCCCGACTTTTAATATCCTGAACACTTATGAGGAAGGGCGAATTCCACTTTACCATTTCGACGCTTATCGTCTTGAAAATATGGGTGCAGCCGACCAAGGGTTCGAAGACTACCTGGGCACTGATGGCGTCACTTTGATTGAATGGCCCCAGTACATGGCGGATCTTTTGCCAAATGATCGCTTAGAAATGACCTTTACCCGCATGGCGGGCGCAGACTCTGATCGTGAAATTGTGGTTCGGGGCTTGGGCCAAGCCACTCAAATTGAGGAGGACTTACACGGATGATTGCAGCACAATTTGACCACTATGAGTACTCAATGCTTGGCTTGGACCTCCAGCAGGCCCAAGCTGCCCAAGATTTGCTGGTGCAATTGAAACAGGAATCGGATACTTTTGAATTAGCGGAAGTCCGTGATTCACTGGCAGCGTCTAATCAATCGTCAGTTGTAGAAGCTGATTTGAAAAACGATGACCTGCCCAACAAGACTTGGTTGATTTGGGCCAAGCCATTGGGCCATGAAGAAGACAGTGACGCGCTTGCTGTTGGCATTGCCTCGATTGCCGATGGCGAAGTCGGCTTGGCAATCTTGGCCGCCTTTCAGGGTCATGGACTGGGTCAATCAACGCTGGCAGCAATGGTTGTTTGGTCCGAAGAAGCCGGTTATGATCGTCTTTGGCTCGATGTTGATCTGGAAAATCAGGTTGCTCGTCATCTATACAAAAAGCTTGGTTTCACGGAAGTCGGTGAAGAACCGGAGCCAATTGAACTACGGTCCGGCCGCCAAGCAAACCTCATAAAAATGGAGTTACTGTTCTAATGAATTTTGTCGCTTTTGATTTTGAAACAGCCAATAACCAGCGCCATTCGGCTGTTTCACTTGCTTTGGTTGTCGTGCGTGACAACCAGGTTGTGGATCAATTTTATTCCTTGATTAAGCCACCAACGCCGTTTTCAGCGCGAAATTCGCAAATTCATGGTATTTATCCAAAGGACGTTGTCAATGCGCCCACATTTGCAGAAATTTGGCCAACGATTGCGCCATTATTTACCGAGGAAAAACTCGTGGTGGCGCACAACGCCAACTTTGATGCCTCGGTTTTACGGGCTTGCTTAGACTATTATGGTCTGCCTGAAGCTCATTACCAACTGTTGGATACTGTGCAAACCTCGCGCCGGCTCTTGCCTGATTTACAAAACCATAAGCTCAACACAGTTTCTGCCGCTTTGAATATTCGTTTGGATCACCACCATAATGCGCTGGAAGATTCTTTAGCCTGTGCGGAGATTCTGATTTATCAAAGTGAACTCTTTGGAAATCAGGTCCTAAAAGAATATGTTCGTAATAAATAAGGTATGTTGATTGTGCTTTTCAAGAGGATATTAACGGCGTAATATTGTTCTTTAAATACATTTTTCAATGAATCGTTTAACTAGTCGGCACTGCTGTAAACCGCATGGTTGAGGCGTTTATGCTATAATATCGGTATGCAAACAAGTGAAGATGGTGGCTATCCTGGAAAGGTGGTGGTGCCTATGGTTTTAAAATCATAACCCCCAGCATCCTAGGAAAGGAGAAGCCTGATGTCCGTAGTGGATGTCTTAACATTGTTGTGGGCGTTTGGAATGTTTGTTCTAACGCTCATCGGCATTGTTATTGATCTCATTAAATTAGGTCAAAAAAATAACCATCACAACTTTGGCCAGCTGATGGTTATTTAACAAACATAAAAGGCTAGCCACCTTTTAACAGGTTTGCTAGTGAAGCGGTGTTGCTTGAACAACACCGCTTTTTTTATGCCCTTATTATATCACTTATAGAAAAAAAGACTAATGAACTATTAGTACATTCGGTGATATATAGAAAAAATAATATAAATTACGATATAGCAGTTCTTAAGTTATTCTGAAACAGCATTAAAGAATTAGGATACTAATAAGTAAGAGGCTATACAATAAAAAATTTTATCGTATTTCAATAGGTTGATTAGTTAATACGCTAATGTTAATTTAATCGAAACTATTTAAATGGATTAGGTCGATGTCTTTGAAGTTAAAAGCATCCTCTAATTCATCTTTACTTAAAAATTTTGATAAATAATTTTTTTCATTTAGCGCAAAATGCGAGTCGTCATGTATTAAAAAAGTAATGATATTAGACTTTTTAATAAGCATTAATCCGCTTTCCTTACTGCCACCAACGTATAAAGTCAGTCCCTTTAAATTCAGCAACCGTGCACTATGGTAATAGTCCCTTTTCTGATTTTGAAAGTAAGAGGCAAGATTATCCAAGAGTTGTTGGGCAACAACCGCGTTTTGCTGTTCAAGCATATGTAAAATCATATTATTGTAAATATAAAAGAGCATTGAGAAACTGTCATATCTGAAAAGGTCATATAATATGGCCTTTTTTTGCAGTTCTAAAAATAGATTTAACATGAATTTTTCTTCGAGAAAAGGGATTGCATGCCCAAAGAGGTAAAGTTCAAAGAATGTCCAGTTGGCGATGCTTTGAAAATAATTTTGTAGAGTATTAATTTCATCTTCAGTAATGGTGCCTTTACCGAGTGTGGTCAACATCATTTTGATTTGGATTACTTGTAGTTTGGAAAATTTATCAGATTTATTTTGCCATCGTCGCAGATGGTCATTTAAAGAATCAATATCGGATGATTGGTAGGCTCTTTGTAGGGAGGGTAAAAAATCATTTAGATAGTTATTTGATTGTTGATAAGCGAATTCAAATTCTGAAAGTTGAACATTAATTCTATCCAACAATTCTAGTAAGTGCATGAAGGAAATATCGGTCAATCCTCTTTCAAATTTAGACAAAAAAGTATATGAAAAATAAGACTTTTTATAAACAATAAAGTAGTCCGAAATTTTTGAAATCTGTCAACATTGTTTTAAAAAAAGTTATACACAAACAACATGGTGGATCAGCTGTTTTCATTTTTCGTACGCCGCGAATTGTTTCTTTAAAACCGAAGATTGTTATGGTTTCATAGGGTATTAATACAATTAGCCCGCGTACTGCGTGGCTCAGAGCACCCGCGCGTCTATACAAAGGCCACAAAGGAGTCGCCAGCAGCTGGCCAGCGCTGGCCCGAGCTCAATTTGTACGTTTAAAACACATTCACTGCCGGATCTGAATAATTTAAGCATATCCGTATTACGCAGAACCACGCGACAGAATTAGATGCAATTTTCTATGGTGATACCTGCATGTCATGGTCAACTTTTAGATAGCTTTTACTACAGGAATATTTCTTATTTCCACGGAATGAACCAGTTGAGTCAATACGCCACGCGAACGACGTCCCGGGCATAGCTAGTAAATAATATAATGAAACAGTTATATCCATGCGTGAATTCGGTTTAATTATTCAAGGGAACAGCTAACACACAATTATTAGCACAATATCAGTGAGCCCGCTTCGATAATGAAGTG
>DWTH01000012.1:0-40079 GCA_018250975.1 Gorgythion begga
AATTACAATGTGTTCTGCAAAGCTGACGGTATTAAGAATATTTAAGAGGTAAAAAAATGCATTGTTTTCCACGGGGGATTAAGACTGGAGAAGTAAAGCAAATTATCACGGATTTTGGTAAGCGGTATGACAAGGAAGAAATGGATAAATTCTTTATGGGTGGGTGATCGATTGATTACCTATTACATATATCGATAAAAAATAAATTTGTGGCAGAATAGAGGTACCAATAATGAGAGTGAACAAAGTTGAATACAAGAATGGCAGACGGTTCGAAGTCAATGGCTACTTATGAAGATGCAGTAGAAGAAAGTACGGTTAAAAAGACACTTGAAAATTTTCGACTGCATATTTTACCTGCTTGGGGTGATGTAAGGAGTGTTGCAGCAATTTGTATAGTGATTATGATGGTTTAACCTTAACCTTAACCTTACTGACAAATGAGTAGATAGTCGACTAAATTCTCTACTTCAAAACGTTTATTATTTGTTCGATGCAAACAAGCGATATTTATTCAACATGTTATTCAGGTAATCACCTTTAATTTTTAAAATGGCAAGCAATGTAACAACAAGTATTAATGCTATTTTTATCATCATATCTATAAAAGTAAAATTAGAATGCAAAATCATTCTAGTGAAAAATTCCATAAGGAAACTTAGAAATGCGAAAACCCATAAACAAGTATAAAAACGTATATTAGAAATTTCTATCAAATAAACAACGAATAGATAATAAAGATACTACAAACTTACGGCCTCAATAGTATTATAAAAGTCTATGCTAGCTGTGTTGAGTTTGATAGCAAAAAATAACACTAACATTGGAAGATATGATAGTAAGGTTGCTTTTAATAATGGCAACCGTTGAACACGACAAAATGTTTGAATAAAAGTTACGACTAAAATAGAAGAGGCTAGTGGAACAAGTGACCAATTTAGCTTTCTATCGATCGTGAAATTAATAAAAAGCGTAATCATATTAGCTATAAAGTTTGAAGTGATTGGGATTAGTTTCTTTAATATTGTTTTACTTCTTTTGGCTAAAAGTACTAGCACCTCTTCATTTTGGGTTGATGCCGTTTCAATCGCAACTGTCTTAGCAGGTGTTGCCTCTGCTTTTCTAGGGAAATTTTCTGGTAGTGTCCAACATAAAACTCGCTGGATTATTACCTTGACCTTATGTCACAGTAGTCTGTTTTTCGTTTTAGCTGCTCTTTTTCATGGTAATCACAACTACATCACGTTTGCCCTTACCATTAATATCGTTTCCGATATGGCTGGCATTGTGATTAATTTAATGAAAATGCTATCAAAGTTGGTTATCGTCATATTGTTACGGCCTCTGCCTACGACAATGAAGAGGGGGTTGGTCAGGGGACTCGAAATTCTTGTATCGAACGTTCAAAATTATTTGTGACGACTAAATTAGCTGCGGAAGTGAAGGATTACGAGACAGCGAAAGCGGAAGCCAGTAACGCCTTAACAAAGCTCAATGTTGATTATATCAGCCTCTTGTTAATTCATTCCCCTAAGCCTTGGGCTGACTACAAGGGAGACAATCATTATTTCGAAGGTAATTTGGCGACATGGCGTGCCATGGAGGAGGCCTATGATGAAGGAAAAATCAAAGCGATTGGGGTCGCCAACTTTGAACAGGAAGATCTGCAAAATTTAATTGATCATGCCAAAATGAAATCGATGGTTGATCAAGTATTGGCTCACATGGGGCGAATGCCATTCGAATTAATTGATTATGCTCATCAGCAAGGCATTATAGTTGAGGCACACTTACCATTGGGTCACGGTGATTTGATGAATAATGCAGAAATTAAGCATTTTGCCAGCGAGCTAGGTGTTTCTGTTTATCAATTAGCCGTTCGATACCTGTTGCAATTGGACTTGTTACCATTGCCAAAGGCGTCAACTGTGCAGCATATGAAGATGAATGCTGCCACAGATTTTGTAATTCCGGCTGAAATGATGAAAAAGTTAAATAACTTTTCTGGTTTGCAATATTCGGACAGTATGTCTGTTTTCCCTGTTTATCAATGATTTTTAGGGTATTTGCTGGACTGATTGTTTATAAAATGATTGAATAAAGAGTATTCAAAAAAAATTTATTAGTTTTTGATATTAAAAGGCTGAGTGGTCAACACTCAGCCTTTTTTAATCCGTCAATCTCAGTAAGTAGCCATTTGATTCTTGAATTAAAAATTCTTTTTGAACAATCAAACCGTCAGCACCTTCGTATCGGTTGACTGTCAGTTTACGAAATAGGGACACACCACTGCTCATAATTTCATGATAGAAATTATCAATTGCTGGGATTTCAAATGATAAATTGATACCACGCCCGAGAGGATAAACGAGCTCTGAGGTGTTCCAACCGCTATCGTGAATTTCTTCCAACATGACCTGGTTACCATCTTTACTTAAGAAAACGAAATGTCCACCTGGTCGTTCATACTCAACTTTAAATTTTAAAGTCTCGAGATAAAAGCGTTTTGATTGTTCAAGGTTAAAGACTGAAAACTCGGGGATGGTTTTATTAAATTTCATTGCTTTTTTCCTTTATTAATCAAGATGTTGTGGAGGATTTAGCCCTTTCTTGAATTACACTGTAAAAGTTGAAGGTGTGCTTTTGTTGATTATAGGGTTTTTGAACGAATGTTTAATCGACAGGAGGAGACAAAACCTAAAATTTCCTCATCCAATCAATTAATCAAATAATGCCGGGGTAAATGCTGGTTGATAAATTTGTCATGCGTTAGTCGATATAAAATTACTTTTTATTACAGCCTCTTTGAATATTTATGCACTGATACACATTAGAAAAAAATACTGTAAAATAGAAAAAGGTATAAATTAATATCTAAATGTCTAACGTTTGAATTGGGTGAAGGTAGAGGTACTAGAGAGAATTTTTTAGCAACGTCTTTAATTGCTAAGAAAATATAATCAATAAATTTAGTATTTTCTTCCATTAACTTGAACAACGTGCGCAAAAACACGCTAAGAGCGAGGGAGAAACCATGAATGGATTTTTTGTAATGCTATTTTTCGTATCCCTGATTTGGCTAATGGTCGAATGGGTGAAGGATAAGCGGGCGGGGTTGAAACTGCAAAAGCGAGGTAAGTGGTTACTAGTGGCAACGCTGGCCTTCTTTATGATTGCTGGAGTAACGACACCTGCCGATCAATCACAGGCGGATGACAAGCCAAAGGCGAAAAAATCAGCTATAAGAGCATCGCAGTCAAAAAAATCGGCTGCTACTTCAAGTAGTGCCACAGCTACTCAAAGTTCAAGTGCCAATGTTGACCAAAAACAGCAAACGGATAGTGGCCTCTTAACATTTACCGGCAAGCGGCAAATGGTCATGGGTGACTTGGATCGATTGGGTCGAGCAACTTATTCTCATATTCAATTGCAGGATAAGGATGAGCCAAAAGTTAAACGGCCAGCAAAATTAAAGTACAACCCGGTCGGGTGGCACAACTTTAAATTTTATTATGGTGATGGAACCAAGCAGGCTTGGGTAATGAACCGAGGTCATTTGGTTGGTTACCAATTTAGCGGTTTGAATGATGAACCCAAAAACTTAGTACCAGAAACGGCTTGGATGAATGCTGGTAATTATAAGGGAATGAACGATAGTAACCAGGATTCGATGCTTTTCTATGAAAATCGTCTTGACTCTTGGTTGGCTAACCACCCCAACTATTGGCTAGACTACCAAGTAACACCAATTTACCAGGGGGATGAACTGATCCCTCGACAAGTAAAATTGGATTATGTCGGCTTAGATAGCTCCGGTAAGGCACTTACGATTCAACTAGGATCAGGTAAAGAGTCCACTGATAGTAACGGAGTTACTCATGTTGTTCTTGATAATGTGACACCAAACGGGACAATTGATTATGCTAGTGGGCGGGCAACAAATACAGTGCCCAAAGCCGGTAGTGGCACTGGAGCCAAGGAAAATAAGACCAGTAGTAGTAAGTCAAGCGAAAACCAGGAAAAGAAGCAGGAACAAAGTACGGCTGCTGCAACGCAACCAGCCGCTCCAGCGGCATCATCATCACAGCCTGCTGCCTCGACTTCCCAACCAGCCCAGTCTTCTAATCAAGAAAATGGTGGCGGATCCGATAGAATCGTTTATGTTACTGGTGGTGGTAAGTCAGATGTTTACTGGTACAGTACCGATTCAATGCCGGCTCGCACTAATAAGGCAAACATCATTACAATGACTGAGGCACAGGCAAAGGCTCTGGGGAAACGTCTTTCGTTAAAGCAGTGATTGGAAACGAAGCAGAAGAACTTCCCCTATTCAACACTATGCCATCTTGCGTGGCTATCTGACTTTGCGTACAATAGCAATTAATAGGAAAAGAGAAGGAGAACAACACAAATGACTATGGGGGCTTCTTTCAAAAGCTTTTGGAAAAACTATTTTAATTTTACCGGTACTGCGACTAGGGCCGAATATTGGTGGATGGTTTTACTTGGCGGCATTTTGGCAATTCTTTGGGTAATTGCGACTGTGATTATGGCTGTTTTTGCCGGCCTGTCACCAGCTAATGAAAAAATGAATATTTGGCATTGGTTAACGACCTTGTCGGGTGGTCTAATCCTTTGGCTAGTTGTCTCAACATTGGTTTTTTTGGCTATTTTAATTCCTTCGCTATCGTTGGAAGTCCGACGTATTCGAGATACAGGGTTGAATGCCGTCCTGGTTTGGATTGTTTTTGCCATCGATATCTTGTCTGATGCTTTTGGTTCCACCGGGGTGTTGAACGATATCGTGTCCTTATTGATTCTGTTGATCTTAGTCTTTCCAACCGATAAGTTAGCAAACGTTCGAATGATTGGTAAAAATCAGCGCTAAAGCTTGCCGACAATAACATCAATTGCTACAACTTTGAGAAAGCAATTCCAATTCTGAATTGCTTTTTTAGTTTATAATTTATTGCTAGTAAGATAGAAACATTAACAAATTTAGACAAATGTCAGGTTTTCTGTTATGGTTAAAATATAAGTGCTTTGACATTTCCTGCCGTTGAATCAGCTAGGGTTGCCATCGGGTCGCCCAGGCTGATTTTTTTGGTGGAAAAATAATAAATGAAAGGAAAATTATTAGATGAAATCGTTATCCAAATTTTTACATAAGCTTTTGCACCGCCCTAATACCCTTGCTTGGGTTTTTCCAATCGTGATGGTTGCCATCATGTCCACATATAATACTGTTATTCGTTTTGGTTTTTCTGAACAGAAGCTAGAACGCGTTTGGCTCATGTACCCCGTTATTGTGGTCTTTATTTATTGCCTGCGAACGTTTGTGACCCTGCCAATTACCATGCGGCTTCATAAGCATTATCCGAAATTTATTAAAAATCATTTGTCCGAAAGTTACACGGTCCCATTGACTGTGATGATGCTTAATGTTTCCATCATGATGCTCTGGCTGACCGAAATGTACCATCGTCTTTACCCACAATTCTTGCCAGGTTACTTGATGAATTGGGTCAAAACGTTCTTTGTTGCTGTACCGATTTTCTTCTTGATTGTTCGACCAATTATCTTAGCCATTTTTGATTACCTCAGAAATCGGTTCCCTGTCGAACCATTAATTGAAAAAATGGAAGATAGATTGGAAACGGGTCACCGGGCCTAATGACAAGGTTGAAAATCAGGTGAATTATTTTAGAGTAAAAGCAGAACGTTTGTCTTCTTTTGCTCTTTTTGTTTGTTTTTAGGCGGTCAATATAAGAAAAACCTTAAACTTTTTTCATTCTTTTGTTATGTTAGCTAACAAAGTTTGTCAGTTTTTAGGACGTTGACCCGTAAGATGGAAATAAGCTTGGCCCACTTACGGTCGACTAGAATAAATGTTGCAAGGAGAAAAACGATGTCAATGATCGAATTCAAAAATGTACAAAAGTACTATGGTGACTTTCATGCCCTCCACGACATCAATTTAAAAATTGATGCGGGTGAGACTGTTGTCTTAATTGGCCCTTCTGGGTCAGGAAAGTCGACCTTGATTCGAACCGTCAACGGTTTAGAAGAAATCGAAGACGGGCAGTTGATTGTGGATGGTCAAGACCTCCACGACCCCAAAACCGACATTAATAAGATCCGTCGGGATGTCGGGATGGTCTTCCAACACTTTAATTTGTATAACAACAAAACAGCGTTGGAGAACATCATGTTGGCACCGCGTCTAGTTTTGGGCCGTGAAGAGGCCGAAAACAAGCGAATCGCAATGGAATTGCTTGAAAAAGTTGGTTTGGCTGATAAGGCCAACAACATGCCATCTGCCCTATCAGGTGGTCAAAAGCAACGAATCGCCATTGCCCGGTCTTTGGCAATGAAGCCAAAGGCACTCTTGTTCGATGAACCAACTTCTGCATTGGACCCCGAAATGATTGGAGATGTTTTGGATGTGATGCGTGATATTGCCAAGGATTCATCCATGACTTTGTTGGTTGTGACGCACGAAATGGGCTTTGCCAAGGCAGTGGCCGACCGGGTGATCTTTATGGCTGACGGTCGCATTTTGGAAGATAATTCGACAGCTAGTTTCTTTGAAAATCCTCGAGAACCGCGGGCGAAGAAGTTCTTAAGCCAGGTGGAACACCACTAAGAAGACGGGAAAGGGGAATTGCTTTATGGAAAAAGCAAAGAAGCGGCGCTTTGGCTTAATCGCGACTATTATTTTAGCCCTAGCCATTGTCCTTGGTCTATTTTGGGCGCAACAAACGGTTGCACATAATGCCAAGCACCAAGATACCCTCACTCGAGTAAAGAAGAGTGGGAAAATTGTTTGGGGAACCAAGGCTGATACGAAGCTGTTTGGTTTGATGGACACGAAGACTGGTCAATCTGAAGGATTCGATGTCGATATGGCCAAGGCTGTCACCAAGCAAATTGGTAAGCAAATCGGCGAAAAGTTGACACCATCCTTCGTGACGGTTTCAACTGCTTCTAAGATTCAATTACTGAAGAACACCAATATTGATGGGGTCTTCGGTGTGATGACGATTACCCCAGAACGGGCAAAGATTGTTGATTTCAGTCAACCATATTTCCCAGCGGGTCAGTCACTGTTAGTTAAGAAGGATTCAGGTATTAAGTCTGTCAATGATTTGAACGACCCAAGCAAGACTGTTTTGGTCGTTGTCGGAACAACCGCAGCTCAAAACATTAAAAAGTTTGCACCGAAGGCCAAGACGATTGCCTTACAAGACTATGCTTCTGCCATGCAGGCATTGAAGGCTGGTCAAGGACAAGCAATCTCAACCGATAACGCGATTTTGTATGGTTTGGCCACGGAAAACCCAGACTACCAGGTTGTTGGTGGTACGTTGACCAACGGTCCTTACGGGGCAGCCTTTGACCATGATCAAAAGCCAATGGTTGATCAAGTCAATCAGGCAATTAACACCATGAAGAAGAACGGTGTCTACAACCAGTTGATTAAGAAGTGGTTCGGTCAGGTGCCAGGTTTGGATTGGCATGATTTGGAGGTGCACGAATGAGTTTGTTTGAACAAAATTTCTCGGTTTTCCTCCAAGGATTTGGTCACACCCTGTTGGCTAGTATCTTTGCCTTGGTGGGATCACTGATTTTAGGAACAATTTTTGCGATTATGCAGGTCACGAATTCAAGAACGGCCCGCTCGATTGGTAATATTTATGTCCAGGTTTTCCGAAATATTCCTTTGTTGATTATTACACTCTTCTTCTACCTCGCGGTAGCGAAAGTGATTAAGATGACTGGGTTTACGGCTGGAACAATTGCCTTGACGCTGTATACGTCAGCCTTTATTGCTGAATCTGTCCGAGCTGGTATTCTTTCCATAGAAGCTGGCCAGATGGAAGGGGCACGAGCAAACGGATTGACGTTTGGTCAGGCAATGCGGGTGATTATCTTACCTCAGGCCTTCAAGGTGGCGATTCCGTCATTAGGAAATCAGTTTATTAACTTAGTTAAGAACTCATCAATTTTGGCCTTTGTCGGTGGATTGGACTTGATGTACCAAGGAAACATCGTGGCAGCGAACTCCTTTGATACCTTTACGACTTACATTATCATTGGACTCTTCTATCTGGTAATCACCTTGCCACTCAGTTACTACATCCAACACCTTGAACATAAATTGAAGAAGAACGCATAAGGAGGCCGCAGAATGTCAGGATTTTTTAGTGCCTTTACAGAGGCAAACCTCGGCTACCTGATGGGCGGTCTAGGGATTACCGTTGGGGTCTCAATCATCTCGGTTGTTTTGAGTCTGATTTTTGGTTCCATTATTGGAATTGTTTTCTTTGAAAAGATTCCTTACTTCTCAAGTTTCGTTGGAACAATCAACAACATCGTCCGTAACTTGCCGTTGTTGTTAATTATTTTCTTTACCTACTTTGCTTTGCCACAATTAGGCCTGCACTTGCCAATTTTTTGGGCAACGGTCGTGGCCATGACGGTTTTCCAGTCGGCAATGTTGGCTGAAATTGTCCGTGGTGGTTTGGAAGCTGTTGATGTGGGCCAGTTTGAAGGGGCCCGTGCCAATGGTTTGACGAACATGCAGACGATGTGGCATATTGTGTTGCCACAAGCCTATAAGAAGATGATTCCGCCAATTATCTCGCAACTGATTTCCTTAGTGAAGGATACGAGTTTGGCATCCGGAATTGTTCTTGCGGAATTGACTTACCGTGGCCAAATTATCTACGCACAAAACACGAATTTCATCGTGCCCGTCTTGGTCGTGATGACCTTGGTTTACTTCCTGTTAAACTACGGCTTGTCATTGATTGCCAAGTGGTTTGATCACAAGTTGGCATAATTGTTTGCCTATTATATATGAAGAAAACGATTCACTTTTGAGTGGATCGTTTTTTCTTTTGGACAAATTAGTTGTCTTTAGTTCGGCAACTTAGCAATTAACTAGTAGAACTAGGTCGATTTCAAGTCTTTTAGTCAAAATACCTAACGTAGAGGGGCTATAAATGGTAAAATGTACGTATTAATCTTAACGCCTTTTCCTGCAGTTAGGAAGAGGCGACTTTTTTGTGAGGAGAAAAGCGATGTCAATGATTGAATTCAAAGATGTACAAAAGTACTACGGGGATTTTCATGCCTTACACGATGTGAACTTGAAAATTGACGCGGGTGAAACGGTGGTCCTCATTGGCCCTTCCGGTTCCGGAAAGTCAACCTTGATTCGCACAATCAATGGTTTGGAAGAAATCGAAGAGGGACAATTGTTGGTTGATGGGTTTGACCTGCATGACCCCAAGACGGATATTAATAAGATTCGTAAGAACGTTGGGATGGTTTTCCAGCACTTTAACCTCTACAACAACAAGACGGTTTTGGAAAATATTATGCTGGCACCACGCTTGGTTTTGCACCGCGATGAAGCCGAGAACAAGCGGATTGCCATGGAATTGTTAGAGCAGGTTGGTTTAGCAGATAAGGCGAATAGCATGCCGGCAGCGTTATCAGGAGGCCAGAAGCAACGAGTGGCAATCGCTCGTTCATTGGCAATGAAGCCAAAGGCTTTGCTGTTTGATGAGCCAACTTCCGCCTTGGATCCTGAAATGATTGGGGATGTGCTGGATGTCATGCGTGATATTGCGCGCGATTCCGATATGACCTTGCTGGTGGTGACTCATGAAATGAGTTTCGCCAAGGCGGTCGCTGATCGGGTGATTTTTATGGCCGATGGCCGAATCTTAGAAGATAGTTCAACGGAAGCTTTCTTTGAGAACCCAACAGAACCACGGGCCAAGAAGTTCTTGAGCCAGGTAGAACATCACTAAAATGGAAGGAAGGGTCTAGCTAAATTAACTTAGTTAGACAAAGCGTATGGAAAAGATTAGAAAACGCCGTTTTGGAATCATTGCTTCGCTGGTTTTGGCTGCCCTGATTTTGCTGGGGGCTTTTTGGGCCAGCGTGACGATTGACAAAAACAAAACGCACCAAGATACCCTGGCCCGGGTTGAAAGGAAGGGGCAAATTACCTGGGGTGTTAAAGCCGATACGAAACTTTTTGGCCTGATGGATACTAAAACTGCCCAACCGGCCGGTTTTGAAATTGATTTGGCAAAGGCGATGACCGCCCAGATTGCTAAACAAACCAATACGAAACTTTCAGCAGCCTTTGTGCCAGTATCTTCCGCTTCGCGGATTCAGTTGCTGAAAAATACGAACATCGATGGGCTGATTTCCACGATGACGATTACGCCAGAAAGAGCGAAAATCGTTGACTTTACCAACGTTTACTTTAACGCCGGTCAGTCATTATTGGTTAAAAAGGACTCTGGCATTCAATCCGTCAAGGATATGAACGATCCGAAGTACACGGTGTTGGTCGTTGTCGGAACGACCGCCGCCCAAGAAACGAAGAAGTATGCGCCCAAGGCTAAGATTATTGCTTTGCAGGACTACGCTTCTGCGATGCAGGCTTTGAAATCAGGACAGGGACAGGCACTGTCAACGGATAATGCCATCCTTTATGGTTTGGCGACCGAAAATCCAGACTACCACCTTGTTGGTGGGGTCTTCACCAAGGCACCTTACGGAATGGCCTTTGACCATAACCAAAAGCCAATGACAAAGCAGGCCAACCGCGCTTTGAAGACTTTGCAGGAAAATGGCACGTACAACCGTTTGGTTGAAAAGTGGTTCCATAACGTTCCTGGCTTGGATTGGCATGATTTGGAGGTAAACAAATGAGCCTTTTAAATCAATATTTTTCAGTGTTTGTCCAAGGATTTGGGCACACGCTTTTAGCAAGTATTATTGCCCTAATTGGTTCACTAGTTTTGGGAACCCTGTTTGCCATTATGCAGGTCTCATCTTCGAAGACCGGTCGCATCATTGGCAATATCTATGTTCAGGTTTTCCGGAATATTCCACTCTTGATTATCACGCTTTTCCTGTATTTGGCAGTAGCGAAGGTGATTAAGATGACTGGTTTTGTTGCCGGAACGGTCGGTTTGACCCTGTACACGTCCGCCTTTATCGCTGAATCGGTTCGTGCCGGCATTCTTTCGATTGAAGCTGGCCAAATGGAGGGGGCCCGTGCAAACGGGTTGACCTTTAACCAGGCTATGCGGGTGATTATTTTACCCCAGGCCTTTAAGGTGGCGATTCCTTCATTGGGAAATCAGTTTATCAATCTGGTCAAGAATTCCTCCATTTTAGCCTTTGTTGGTGGTTTGGACTTAATGTACCAGGGTAACTTAGTGGCGGCTTCATCCTTTGATACCTTTACGACGTACATCATTATTGGTGTCTTCTATTTGGTGATTACGATGCCACTGAGTTACTACGTTCAACACTTGGAAACCAAGTTGAAGAAGAAAGCCTAAGGAGGAAAGGTCATGTCTGAATTTTTTAACGCTTTTACCTCAGCGAACATGGGCTACCTGCTTGGCGGCTTAGGCATTACCGTTGGCGTTTCAGCCATTTCGGTTGTCTTGAGTCTGCTGTTTGGTTCCATTGTGGGGATTATTCAATTTGAAAAGATTCCATTCTTTTCATCATTTGTTGGCACGTTGAACAACATTGTCCGTAACTTGCCACTGTTGCTGATTATCTTCTTTACTTACTTTGCCTTGCCACAATTAGGCATCCACTTGCCAATCTTTTGGGCGACTGTGGCAGCGATGACTTTCTTTGAGTCGGCCATGTTGGCTGAAATTGTTCGTGGTGGACTGGAAGCGGTTGACCGCGGTCAATTTGAAGGCGCACGGGCAAACGGCTTGTCCAACATGCAGACAATGTGGCACATCGTGCTGCCGCAGGCCTATAAGAAGATGATTCCGCCAATTATTTCACAGCTGATTTCTTTGGTGAAGGACACGAGTTTGGCATCCGGAATTGTGCTGGCTGAAATGACGTACCGGGGTCAAATCGTCTACGCGCAGAATACGAATTACATTATTCCTGTTCTTGTGGTCTTGACGGTGGTATACTTCTTGCTAAACTATGGTTTGTCATTAATCGCTAAGTGGTTTGACAAAAAATTAGCTTAAAACACGACAAGAGGACAGTTGTTTATGTTCGATCCAAAGAAAAAATCAAAAATTATTGCTGCTGTGGCCTCAGCTTTTTTTGCTGTGTTGATGACCTTTGCTGTGGTTAATCATATGAAGTCACCAGCCGCCTTTGCATCGGATGTGAGTTTGGCTGTTCAAAAAAGCATCGCTGGGGACCAGCGTGGTCTAAACAATATGGTCGATGAAGTATGGGCGCAAGCTGCTCGTGATAACTTCGATAATGACTAAGAGCGATTACTGTTAGCATCAAAAAAGACATCACCTGATCCATGTGCTACTATCTGAGTTAAAAGACAGTGCTTCCCATGATGACGGTGGTGTCTTTTATTTTTGGGTGAGCTGACAGTGGTTGTTCTAGTAGCTATTGGCTTTTTGATGTTGACAGGTAGGCTAGGTTTGTCGCAGTTCAGTACCGATGCAAGTAAGATGATGCTCAAGCTGGCCTGATAGGATTGATATTTTCGAAATGAATTTAATATAACCGCTTACCTGTCAGTACCGCATTTGTGCCATTAAATGCTGATACTTTGCTTCTAAATTAGTGCTTGTTGAAATAAAAGTAAAATAGTGGTAAAAATGAACTAATGAAAAGCATTATTTTTCCTTGTATATTCTTTCCAAGCGAGTTAAACTCTCCTTTGATTGGTAGAAAAAAAGTTGCGCGACAAAAGTGCTTCTGATGTTGGAAAAACGATTTGAAAACCAAGAAAATAGATTGAAAAAATACTTTTATCTAAATTAGATTAGTTCTTTGAGGCACTCAAAAGTCATGAAGAAAGTGACCGTCAATGACTAATTTTATAGGAGAGAAGAAATGACGGATTCAGCAAAGAAGCGGTTAAAGTACGGTGGCTTCCTGATCGCCTTAGGCATTGTCTATGGTGACATTGGAACGTCCCCACTATATACCATGAATGCTATTATTGCCGGCAATGCACATACCGACAATATGAAGAACTTGGTAATTGGGTCAATTTCCCTTGTTTTTTGGACTTTGATGTTAATTACGACGATTAAGTATGTCTTAATTGCCCTGCAGGCGGATAACCACGGTGAAGGTGGTATCTTCTCCCTGTATAGTAAGGTCCGTAATCGCAACATGAAGTGGCTCATCATCCCGGCCATGGTCGGTGGGGCAGCTCTGCTGGCCGATGGGGCTTTGACCCCGGCTGTGACGGTCACGTCTGCTGTGGAAGGGCTAGAGGGGCAAAAGTTTGGTTCCCTGATGTTCCCAACGGGAATTGACTTCGTTGTGCCGGTGGTGCTGACGATTTTGTTGGTCGTCTTTACTCTGCAAAGAAAGGGGACAACCAAAATTGGCCGAATGTTTGGTCCAATGATGCTCATTTGGTTTACCTTTATTGGTTTCTTTGGCCTGTTACAAGTCATTCAATATCCAGAGATTTTAAAGGCCCTTTCCCCTGTTTACGCCATACAAACGCTATTTAGTCCGGATAACCGCCTAGGTATTTTTATTTTAGGAAATATCTTCTTGGCCACAACCGGTGCCGAAGCACTGTATTCGGATATGGGCCACGTTGGTAAGCGCAATATTTATTTGAGTTGGCCATTTGTGTATGTCACATTGGTTTTGAACTATATGGGGCAAGGTGCATGGGTGATTATGCACAATGCGAGTGGTTCAAACTTGAACCTCTTCTTTGATATCTTGCCAAACCAGTGGCGACTGGTCGGCGTTATCTTGAGTACAATCGCAGCCGTCATTGCTTCACAGGCTTTGATTACAGGTGCCTTTACTCTGGTATCAGAAGCCATCTCGCTGAAGATTATGCCCCGGTTGCGGATTACTTATCCAAACGATTTCCGCGGTCAAATGTATATCTCAATTGTCAACTGGATGCTCTTTGTTGCCGGTGTAGTTGTGGTTGTGCTTTTCCAGACTTCTCATAACATGGAATCAGCCTATGGTCTGGCCATTACAGTTACGATGTTGATGACAACGACGTTGCTGTTCGAGTTTATCCGCTTTAAGACCCGTACAAGCCTGGCAATTTTGTTTGCCGTTCCATTCGGATTGCTGGAAACGCTCTTCTTGATTGCCAGTCTTGGTAAGTTCATTCACGGTGGATACTTCACGGTGATCTTGATGTTGCTGATTTTGTCGGTGATGGTTTTCTGGTTCTATGGAAACAAGCGCCGCGAAGCACTGTCTTATAACAACGATTATTTGTCCTTGAAAGACTACCGCCGTCAGTTGATGCAGTTGTCTAACGACTCAGAAGAGCCATTGATGGCGAAGAACCTGGTTTATATTGTTAACGTTCATGACGATTATCAAATTAAGAAATCAGTCATCTACTCGCTCTTGGGGGCTCGGCCAAAGCGGGCCAAGGTTTACTGGTTCGTCACGATTCGTGAATCCATTAACCCATACGAAAAGAGCTATTCGGTTGATTTGATGGGTAGCCAAAATATGGTTCGAGTCGTTTTGAATCTTGGTTTCAAGGTTGACCCACAAGTTGAATACTACATTCACCAAATTGCCAAGGTTTTGGTTAAGCAGGGTGTACTGGAACCACAAAAGATTCGCTACGGACTGGATAAGAACCGGAGTATTGGTGACTTTAAGTACGTGATTACCAATAACTACTATACGGATTTGAAGGCTGTCTCCAAGATTTCATCATGGGACCGGTTCTTAATCGGTGGCCGCATTTGGTTGCAATCCCACTCTGTCCACCTCCGTTACTTTTATCGCTTGCGTTTGAGTGATACGGTTGAGGAAGTTGTGCCACTCTTTATTGAACATAAAACCGTTTCGAAGCTACGGCAATTGGAAGTTAAAAATCAGATGCCAAAGATGGATCGGTGGAACCGCCGCATCGATGATCCGGTGAACCCAATCGATAAGAAGCGTCGTCAAGATGGGGATGAACACCCTCACCGCCACGATGATCACCATCACGAATAAAATAATTTTAGCTAGTAAAAACGCCTAGGGGGCTTCTTCAGAAGTTGTCCTTAGGCGTTTTTTGTATATCAGTGATGAATGTCTGCATTAATTGCTTGATTTCTGCAGCGGTTTCTTTGAAAAAAGCAGTAATTTCTTCATCGGAACCGGTTACCCTAGCAGGGTCTGCTAATGGGAAGTGCACTTTTTGGACGGAATCCGGAGTAATTGGACAATTGTCGCGCGCATCACCGCAAAGTGTTACGACGTAGTCGGCTGAGTTTAAAAAATCATCATCAATGGCATCTGATGTTAGACGACTGGTATCAAAGCCCTCCTGATTTAAGCCCTCGATGGTCTTGGGATGGACTCCATGGGGATTTGTCCCGGCACTTTTGATTAGCCAATCGGCCGGTGCATAGTAGCGGGCGTAAGCCTCGGCAAACTGGCTACGTGATGAGTTACCAGTGCATAAAAAATAAAGTTGCATAGCATTTCTCCAAAAATTATCGTATTTAGATTATACAAAATTTGGGTCAAAAAAGCCCGCTCAACTGAACGGGCTTTCTCAAAGGTAATCATCTTTCAAAGAGGGCAGTGCGAACTTTCTTCAACTCTGCGGGAATCATCTCGCAGCAACCACTAATCCACGAAGCGCCGTGACGACGCCAGCTTGGTGCTTTTTCCGAAAAGATTTTTTCGTTTGGCTCGCCCCAGGTCTTCGTGACGGGGTCATAGTCGGCACCAGCATTGGGAGCGACAGCAATCGCTTTATCGGTTGTGGCAGTTGCTATTACATAGTCCAACGCATCTTCAGTGAATTCGGGCTTAAAGCAGTTAAAGCCATAAGCGATAACGTTTTCTTGTGCTTCCAATACAGCCTGCACTTCCCGTAAATCAGTGCCATCACTGATGTGCTGACTGTCCTTTAACGAACAGGTAAAGAGGACGTCAACATCTGGGTACTGATTTAACAGTTGGCAGAGCACCTTGATTTCAGCAAAGCTAGGAACTGTCTGGATGGCAATCAAATCACTACCAGCCTCAACCAGCCACTTAAGCCGATCTTCATGGAAGGCCTTTAAATCGCCATCCGTAATATCACTATAATCACCGGTATATTCGGCGCCGTTGGCGAGATAGGCACCGTAGGGGCCGATATTGCCGGCCACCCACTTATCTTGCTGGCTAGTGCTATCAAAGCTGGCTTTTTCTGCCAAGGCAACGGACTGCTTGATTAGTTTTTCAGCCTCGTCTCGTCCCAGACCCTGCTTGGCAAAACCAGCGGTTGATGCTTGGTAAGAATCAGTCGTGGTGATGTTGGATCCGGCATTAAAAAAATCGAGGTGAACTTGGTAGACCTTATCGGGGTCCGTAATCAGCGCTTTTGCTGTCCAGAGGGGGTTATTCGTATCGAAGCCCTGGTTGCTCAGTCCAAGTCCCATTGAACTATCAAATAAAATCGTCTTCTGTTGTTTGGCCCAATCGTGAAAATTCATGGTGATATTGTCCTTTACTTTTAGCTTGAAAAATTTGGTAGTAACCGTACAAAAAGAGTGAAAAGGGAACGCCGATAATCAGGGCAATCCGTTGGTTGGAATCAAAGCCGATGCCAATAATGGAAGCGAGGCAGGCGACAATGACGACAATTGGCGTTAACGGATAAAGGGGTGCCCTATATTTCAGGTCCTTGATATCGTGCTCTTTTTGGTACTGTTTACGGAAGTTCAACTGCGCCCAGGCAATCACAATCCAAACAGCAACAACGGCAAAGGCTGAAAGAGCGTTGAGGGCTAAATAGAGCGTTTGTGCTGCGTAAATACTGGAGAGGAGGGACAAGGCACCGCCGGCCATTGTTAGGATTAAGCCGTAAACCGGAAGACCATGACGACTTAACTTACCGAACTTAGGGGAAATTTCACCCTTATCGGCTAGTGACCAAATCATCCGTGAGGCGGCAAAGACACCAGCGTTTGAAGCTGAGAACAGCGTGATAATTAAAATCGCGTTCATGATATCAGCAGCGCCAGGAATGCCGGCTTGGCCCAAGATGGCCACAAAGGGGCTCGTTGCCAGGGCGTTATCGGAAGGTGCCAAGAGGGCACCCATGATTAAGATGGCACCAATAAAGAGCGTAATGAGCAAAAGAAGGGTTCTGCGACTGGCCTTTGGAATGGCTTTTTCTGGATTCTTGGTTTCACCGGCGGCAACACCAATCATTTCTGCCCCAGAATAGGCGAAATTAGCGGTCAAAATGGTGGCTAAAATCGGTCCGATTCCGTGTGGGAACCACCCATTCTTAGTTAATTCGCCAAAGTTAGCGGCGGTTTGAATATGGTGACCAGGAATTATCCTTGTGACCATTAAAAAGCCAATAACGATAAAGAAGAGGAGGGCAAACGTTTTGACCCAGGAAGTGATGGATTCACTCTTGGAGAACCAAGAAAGGTTGCCAATGTTCAAAATGAACATGATGAGGCCAAAGAAGAGACACCAGAGCCATGTTGGTTCTTGCGGAAACCAACGTTGCATTAAGACGCCCATCGTTAACAGGTTAGATCCTAATGCAATGGTCCAGGTGAGCCAGTATAACCAGGCGACAACGAAGCCGACGCCGGGATTGATATACTGGTTGGCGTAATCGTGGAAGGCACCCGTGGTTGGCTGGTGAACAGATAGTTCACTAAGGCACTGCATGACCAGGCAAACGAGAACGGCTCCAATCAGGTAGGCAATCACCGTTCCGATGGCACCGGCACTTTTAATGAAATAACCGGGACTCATAAAAATCCCGGTCCCAATCACGCCACCCAGTGACAGTGCAATCAGCTGGTTGGTGTTCATCGATTGGTTTTGCTCTGCTGTTTTAATAATGTTGCTCCTAGAATAAATTGGTTAAATGATTTACCAAGGGTTAGTCGCGGTAAGCGTAGGTCAAGTCCAGCTGCAGACCGGTTGGGTTCAAGACAACACCCTTCACATTTGGTCGATTCAGGATAATACGCTTCCATGAATACAATGGGTTCAAGTTTGCTTGGTCCTTCAAAGCGGCTTCAGCCTTCTTGAAATCAGCGTCTCGGGCTGCCGGCTTATTGGCATCCTGATTTTCCGCTTGATTAACAGCGGCTGTAAAGGCATCATTCTTGAATTGGCCACTATTAGTACCAGTTGTTGGCGTCTTGAACATGTTATAGTAGCTGACACCATCTTGGTAATCACCGGTCCAGTTGGTTAAGGTGATATCGAAGTTACCATTCTGGGCATCTTGCATCCGCTGCTTAATTGGCACAATCTTTTCCGTGACAGAGATGTCGGAGCCAAAGGTTGATTCCCAAGCCTGCTTGAGGTAATCAACGGTACTCTTGGAAACGACTGCATCGGCATCGGTTTCAATCGTCACGTTCATCTTGCCCTTATTAACTTCTTGAAGACCTTCCTTAAAGAGCTTCTTGGCTTGCGTTGGATCGTATTTGTAGCCAGGGTTAACGTAGCTGGCCAGGTCTTGGCCGTTCGTGGCCTTGACCAAGTTCTTTGGCACTAGACCTGTTGCGGCGTAACGAGTACCACCACTGGCCTGATCAGCCAATGCTTGGCGATTGGTGGCCAGGTTCAGCGCCTGACGAATCTTTTGATTTGCTAAGAATGGATTCTTGGCCTGATTGTATTCGAGGTAGGAAGAAACAGCCAGTGGTGTCGTTGTTGCCGCCTTATTATTCTTATTGGCTTCGTAAATTTCTGGTGTACCGTAGATTTTTGCGTGATCAATTTTGCCTTGCTGATAAAGTTTGATGGCACTTTCTGGGTTTTTGATAACCTGCCAGTTAACCTGCTTGGTTTTGACGTTTTTCGCGTCCCAGTAATCGGGGTTCTTGACCATCTTGAAGGACTCGTTGGTTCCATTCCAACCCTCCAACTTATAGGGGCCAGAGTAAATCTGATTTTTCGCGGTGGTACCGTAATGAGAACCTTGGTCTTTGACGTAGGATTCCTTTTGTGGCATTAACTGGGCGAAACTCAGCAAGTACTTGAATTGCTGCATTGGCTTTTCAAGCTTAAAGGTCAACGTATCGCCCTGGGCCGTCACGCCCAATGATGATACTGGCTTTTTGCCCGCCATGATATCGTCGGCATTTTTCACACCTGAGGTCAGGTAGGCGTATTGGGAACCGGTCTTTGGATCGGCTAACCGTTGCCAGGAGTAGACAAAGTCTTTGGCTGTTAGGGCAGAGCCGTCCGACCATTTCAACCAAGACCGTAACTGGACGGTGTAGGTGAGGCCGTCGCTTGAAACGCTGTAGGACTTGGCCAAATCAGGAACTGGTTCGCCCTTGGCATTCAGTCGCAGCAAGTTCGATTCGGTGTTACCCAAGATGGTGGTGGAGTATTGGTCCGAACTCTTTGAGATATCAAGCGTTTGGATATCGCTATCTAAAGAGTAATTCAGAACGGAGTCTTCCTTAGAGGCATTCGTTTTGAAATGATTAAAGGTTGCCAGTCCTCCACCGACAACCACTACCAGGGCGGCTGCTGCCGTCCATTTTTGTCATTGCTTCATGAATTAGTGCCCGCCTATCCCCAAATTTTTTCGGCCGTGTCGACAACTAATTTAATCTTGGCCCATTGTTCATCTTCTGTTAGGTGATTACCTTCTTCAGTAGAGGCGAAACCACATTGTGTACTCAAAGCCAAGTTTTCCAAAGGAACGTATTGGCTAGCTTCCTTGACCCGGTCAATCAAAACTTGAGGGTCTTCTAGTTCAGGCTTCTTTGAAGTTACCAAGCCCAAAACAACTTCCTTGCCGGCAGGAACCTTTGCCAGTGGTGCAAAGTCACCAGAACGGTCGTCATCGAATTCCAAGTAGAAGGATTCGACGTTTTCTTGAGCAAAGAGGGTATCGGCAACGGGCGCGTAACCACCAGTTGCGGCCCATGTAGAAGCATAGTTTCCACGGCAAACGTGTGTGCTGACGCGGAGGTCTTCCGGCAAGTTTTCCAATGACAAGTTATTGATCTTCAGGTATTCTGCTTGCAGTTCATCCGTGCCCTTTTGGTCAATATTTTGTCCTGCCCAAAAATCAGTGTCCGAAAGCATACCCCAAGTACAGTCATCTAACTTGATGTCACGACAACCTGCTTCATAGAGGGCGATGTAGAGATCATGGTAGGCTGTGGCTAAGTCGCGGATGAGGTCTTCGTTGTTTGGGTAAAACTCCTTCAAAGCAGCAATGTTTTCCTCACCGCGAACCAACTCAGAGTAGGCTTGGGCTGGAGAGGGGATGCTTTGACGGGGGATAACATCCAAATCCTTGGTGATTTTCTGCAAGTACAAGAAGGCCTGCAAATCAGGGTGATCCTTTGTGAAGCGAATCTTGCCATCAACTTGGGCTGACTCAGCTCGCGTTTCAACATCATGGAAAAGATAACCATGAGCGACATTCGTCTTTTTAATGCCTTCAAAGCCCCAGAAGGTATCCAAATGCCACCAATGGCGACGAAGTTCTCCGTCTGTCACGTAGTGAAGGCCGGCCTTGACTTCCTTGTCGACGAGGTCTTTGATTTCTTCATCTTGAATTTTAGTCAGGTCAGCTTGGCTGATTTTGCCATCTGCGAAGTCTTGTTGGGCTTGCTTTAAGCGGGCTGGTCGTAAGAACGAACCCACGATATCAAAATGAACGGGGGTCTTGGTCAATGTTGCTACTGCTGTTTCTGTCATGTCTGTTCTCCTTTTTCTAGACACTAAAAAGCGCCCCCAGGTTTAGATTTTTCAATCTGAACCTAGAGGCGCATGTAAACGCTGTACCACTCTACTTCACTGGTCTTGTGACCAGCCTTAGTCGATACACCAATGGGGGCTATATCGCAACATGATAACGGTTGTTAACCGTAGCCAGCTTATCACAGAGGACTCGCCGCACTATGAACCGCTCCTGGACCATTTTCATCCGTAGCCAATCCACCGTGTCTCATCAAATCACGGTTTTCTGTAGAATCGCTTGCGGATTACTCATCCAATCACTGCAGTTGTTATCTTGGTTATGAGTATAGCATTAAAAAATCATGAGTCAACAGTGAATTTAAAATTTATTTTTTGTGCAAGCCAAAAAGTTTATAATAGGCACCAAGACAAAAAGCCGCGAGAGCTCTTTTGTAATGGACTTTGTTGATCTCGTAAATGGGACTTTTTATTTTTAAAAAGGCTCTCAAATTACTGGAGAAAAAATGAAAAAAATTGCTGTGATTGTCGGAAGTAATCGAACAAAAAGTGTTAGTCGGCGCTTGGCTTACTGGTTGGCTCCTTTGTTGAGTAACCAAGAGATGGAAGCTGAAGTCGTCGACTTAGCCACCGTTGCCTTGCCATTTTTGGATGAACCCGAGCTGCCATCTGAGGGTCATTATCAAAATAAGTCCACGATTGATTGGTCGAAGCAAATTAAAAGCTATGATGGGGTAGTGTTCGTGGCCCCCCAGTACAACTGGGGTTATCCTGCTGTTTTGAAGAACGCGATTGATACCCTGTATACAGAGTGGCGGGGGCTACCGGTTGCGACCGTTTTCTTTGGTGGCCACGGTGGCTTTCAGGGTGATTTGGCCTTTTCACTGGTTTTGCAGGGCGTGAAGGTTAACCGCTTGCCCGTTAATCTTCGCTTGAACCTGGCAGTTGGCCAGGTAACGGAGGAAATGCCGGCGACCGAACTTGCTGAACTGCTGTCGCCATACCAGGATCAGGTGACTTTGTTGCGGTCAGCCTTTCAAAATGAGTTGCATAACCATGAATAAACGCTTTTTTGGTGCCAAACAAGTGGCAATGGTTGGCATTGACATTGGTGCTACTGGGACCTGTGCCCATTACCATTCGGATGTTGATATTGTGGGTCTTCGTTGCGCTCAATGTGAAGAATATTTTGCCTGCTACCAGTGCCATGATGCATTAGAAGACCACCACTTTGTGCCGATGGCCAAAAATTCAGCTGAGCCAGCAGTTCTCTGCGGGCATTGCGGTCAAGAATTAACTTATCAAGAATATAAGATGGGTGCCTGCCTGAACTGTTTAGCATCCTTTAACCCACGTTGCGAAATCCACGAAGACCGGTATTTCTGCTGAGTGGTTTTTTATTTTGTCTGCTTTTTGGCAATCTGGACAGTCATGGTGGCTTCCCCTATAATAACTTTCTAAGGGAAAAGATTAAAAAAAGATGAAAAGAGGAAGTGGGATGGATGATACCTTAACCTCTCGGGCTGGCTGGCGAGATGCCTTACCGACTGTTTTTGGTTATATTGGGATTAGTATGGCTTTTGGGATTGTGGCCAAAGCCGCGGGTCTGAGTACTTGGTTGATTGTATTGATTTCAGCGATTGATTATGGTGGTTCGGCTCAGTTTGTCTTGGTCACGATGGTTGGCTCTCACAGTTCAATAGTGGCCATTGCCTTTGCAGTTTTTCTGGTTAATGCGCGGATGATTCTGATGAGCATGACGCTAGCTCCCTATTTTAACCGTTATTCGCTCTGGCGGAATATTTGGCTGGGAACTTTTGTGACGGATGAAAGCTTTGCATTGGGGATGAGTAAGGTGAATGTTATTCAAAACCGGCTTAGCTTTCCTTGGTTTAACACGGTCAACTTGGTCTCGTATGTGAGTTGGTTGTTAGGCACTTTCTTGGGTGCGGTTTTGGGCGGACTAGTAACGGATCCGAGCAAATTCGGCCTGGACTTTGCCATTACGGCCATGTTTATTGGCCTCTTAATAGCGCAAATCAGTTCGGATAAGACGATTAAGTTGGCCTTACAAGCAGCTGTGGTTGTCTTTGTGTTGGTGCTGATTTACCTCTTTTTGATTTTTGTACCAAAGAATTTTGTTGTTTTACTGGTGACAATCTGCGGCTGCTTATTTGGGATGGTGATGAAACGTGTCTTTGACTAACTATATGCTATTAACAATCATTGCCTGTGGCCTCGTGACCTGGGTATCGCGGATATCTCCCTTTATCATGCTGAAAAAATTTGATTTACCGGAAGGAGTTCTCGAATTTTTAAGCTTTGTGCCAATCACCATCATGGCTGGTCTGTGGTTTGAAAGTTTATTTGTGCAGCATATAGGACACCTTCCTAGCATCAATTGGCCCAATTTATGGGCTTCTTTACCAACGGTGGCGACGGCTATGGTAACGAAAAATCTCTTGTTGACGGTAGTGGTTGGGGTTCTTTCGTTTGCAGTCTTAAACTTAATTGGATCTTAAATTAAATTTTTCTCATAAAAACCTTGACGGCCGTGTTTTGAATGATTATCATTGGCACAACAACAGAAAAGGGGAAATGTTGATGCGAAAAATTGGAATTATTGGAATGGGCCATGTTGGTTCAACGGTGGCACATGGTTTGATTGCTGAAGGCGTAGCGGATGAATACGTCTTCATTGATAAAAACGAGAAAAAAGTCCAAGCAGATGCTTTGGATTTTGAAGATGCCAAAACGAATTTGAACAATAGTTTTTCTGTGACTGTTAATGACTACCAAGCATTGGGGGATGCAGATGTCATTATTTCAGCCATCGGTAAGATTGAATTGCAATACGATAACGTCGAACATGACCGCTTTATTGAATTGCCACACAACGTTGAGCAGGTGAAAGAAGTTTCAGCTAAGTTGAAGGCTACTGATTTTTCAGGGGTCTTGGTGGTTATTACTAATCCTTGTGATGCGATTGCTGCTGTTTACCAGGCAGAAACTGGTTATCCGAAGGAAAAAGTGCTTGGAACGGGAACACTTTTGGATACAGCGCGGATGCATCGGGCAGTCGGTTCGGCCTTCAATGTTGATCCACGTTCGGTTGCGGGTTATAACCTGGGTGAACACGGAAACTCACAGTTTACGGCTTGGTCAACGGTTTCTTTGCAGGGACAACCAATTACCAAATTAGCGGCTGAAAAAGGGGTTGACTTGGCTGCGATTGAAAAGGACTCTGTGGTCGGTGGCTATACCGTCTTTGATGGTAAAGGCTACACTTCTTATGGAATTGCGACGGCTGCCATTCGTTTGGCCAAGACAGTCGTTCAGGATGCGAAGACGGAAATGCCCGTTTCTCATAAGCGTCCTGAATTTGCCTCTTATCTTTCTTATCCTGCTATTGTCGGTCGTGAGGGGGTTGTTGCCTACTCACAATTGGATTTGACGGAAGAAGAGTTGGCTAATTTACAGAAATCAGCAGACTCGATTCAAACTCAATTTGAAAAGGTTGTTGCGCATTAGAACGGCGTTTACACCGATAATGGTTCTAAAAATTAAATAATTTTAATAAAAGGCTTGACTAATTATTAGACGTTATGTATTATAAACGTATGGTAATTAATTGCTCCGTAGTTCAGTTGGTAGAACGCCGCACTGTTAATGCGAGGGTCGCTGGTTCGAGTCCAGCTGGGGCAGTAGTGGGTAAAGTAAAAAGACGGTGGTTGCATAAAAGCAACCGCCGTCTTTTTACGTGCGTGATGTTGAAAACCGATTTATAAGGAAGGTTTGCCGGTCTTGGCCTTCTTGTACCAATACCAAGTTCCGTAGAGGGCGTTAATTAAGATAATAACCTGCAAGACAAACATGGAACTGGCATAGGCATCATGAATCAAAAAGATATTACGGAACCAGACAATAACCTGGATCACGTCAGAAACTAACCAGGCAATCCATTGAGAACGGAAACCATAGGTCATCAGAATCTGGCCAACAATGTTTAATGGAAGAACAGCTGAATCAAGATAAATTTGCAGACCGTTAAAATGCTTTGAAAAAGTAACGACAGTGATATAGGAAACAAGTGTGATTAAAGTTGTGATGAGGGCGGTGTGCAACGTTAATTTACGGGAAGGGAGCTCTTCCTCAACGTTACCACGATAGCGGGCCCAGGCCGCAATACCTATGAACTGCATAATAAAGGCGAATCCCTGGGAGGTGAAGTCACCATAAGTTCTTGAAAAAAGGGCGACGACCATCCATGTTGCTGTCCCAATTAACCCCCAGAAGTAATTGCTTTGTTTCCCCTGGTCGACTAGGGCGAGGTTAATCAATGAACTAACGCCAGTTGAGACGGCCAACCAGGCCATCCCATTAAAGCTGCCACCGATTAAAAAGGTGGCGATTTGGGCAACAATCATCAATAATAAGAGCGCCTTGGTCATCTTACTGAGGCTGACCAAATCTTGTATGATCCGTTTAGGAGCCATTGTCTCCTTAAAAATCAGCCAAAAGCTCGTCTTGTTCTGTACATTTTCCATCATTGTTTTCTCCTTATTGTTTTTTAGGTGCCGTGACGGAAGCAACGCACCGGTTTGTAACCGCCCTAGTATACGCCTGAAAAAGGCGAACGTATCAACTGATTTTGTGGAAATGTTCGATTTAAATGAAAATTAAATCGCTTTAGGACGGGGCGGAGACGCCCTTTGCGTGCTATAATTAATATGTTTGAAGAAACCGTGATTTTTAAATTTAAGGGAGTATCACATCATGTATTTGTTCATCAACATCATCGGTCTTTTGGTGTTTATCGCCTTGGCCGTCTTGTTTTCAAAAAACCGTTCAGCCATTAATTGGAAGTCGGTTTCAATCATGGTTGTCACCAACTTGGTCTTAGCTTGGCTTTTGACAGGCTTCCCATTGGGTCGGACCATCGTCAAAGGAGCCGCTTCTGGCTTTGACAGCTTGATTTCTGCTGCCAGCGCTGGAATCGACTTTGCTTTGAAGCCAACTGGGATGGCTTTGCCATCAAACTTCGTTGTTTCAGCGTTGTTGCCAATCCTCTTGGTTGTACCATTGTTCGACATTTTGACTTATATCGGGGTCTTGCCATTTATTATTAAGTGGGTTGGTCGTGGTTTGTCAAAGCTTTCCGGTCAACCTAAGTTCGAATCATTTTTCTCAGTTGAAATGATGTTTTTAGGAAACACGGAAGCACTCGCGGTTTCTGGTATCCAATTGAACCAGATGAAGGCTTCACGTAACTTGACGTTGGCGATGATGTCAATGTCTTGTGTGACGGCTTCAATCCTTGGTTCTTATATGCAAATGATGCCCGCACAGTATATCTTGACTGCTGTGCCAATCAATGTCTTAAACGCTTTGATTGTGACGTCAATTTTGAACCCTGTTGAAGTGACAGAAGCAGAAGATACGATTGCAACGATTGGAGCAAATGCTCCTGCAGCTGAAAACGCTGAATCTGGTTCACAAGAATTAGCACAAGAAGAAATCGAAAAGGCTGAAAAGCCAGCACGTGAACCATTCTTCTCATTCTTGGGCGATTCAATTTTGGGCGCTGGTAAGTTGATCTTGATTATCGCTGCCAACGTGATTGCCTTCGTTGCCTTGGCCGCTCTTGTTGACAAGATTTTGGCTTGGGTTAACCCTTGGTTGTCATTGGAACACATCTTGGGAATCGTCATGTTCCCATTTGCTTGGTTAATGGGCTTCGGCAACCAAACAGCCTTTGATTTGGCACAGTTCATGGGAACAAAGTTGGTTACCAATGAATTCGTTGTCATGGGTAAGGTAACCGGTGAAATTGCCCACTATGCACCGCATTACAAGGCAGTTTTGACAGTCTTCTTGACGTCATTTGCTAACTTGTCAACAATCGGTATGATTATCGGAGCCTTCAAGGGCTTGGTTAACAAGGAAAAGAACGAAGTAATTGCTAAAAACGTTGTTTACTTGTTGTTGTCTGGAATTTTGGTTTCATTATTCTCAGCAGCAATGGTTGGACTCTTTGTTTGGTAAAATTTTGTTTCAAAAGCACCCGGAAGGGTGCTTTTTCTTTTGCTGAAAATTGGCTCTTTTCACAAAAGCCTGCTAAAATGAAAAAGTGAAGTTAGTTTAGCTAGCCAGAAATTTTCAGACAAACAGTAGCTATTTGTTTGATGATTAGTAGCAATGTCAAGTACAGGATAGCCAAGGACGGCCGAATCATTTCAGCTGTTATATTTCGATTTAATCCCAAAGTGTTTAGATAAAAAGAGCGGATTTTACGGAAAATGGTTACTGGCAAAGGAAGGTTCTATTTATGTTATCTCGTTCTCAACGGCGGAAGACGGATAGCCGTAAGCGTCGATTTTATAAGCAATGGTGGTTTTGGTTAATTCTCGTTTTGATTGTCGGTGGGGTGGCCTTTTACATGATTGGGTCAGCTTCATCTAAGAAATCAAGTGATACACCAACACCGGATATTTCGTACTCATCGTCTAAGAAGCATACTTACGACTTTGGTGATTCGTCATCATCTGATTCTGACGATACAGACGATACAACAACGTCTTCAAGCTCAACTAATAACACGGCGGCATCTAATTCAGCTGCATTAGCAGCTGCACAATCTTCTGCAGCAGCTGCAGCATCCTCAAAGGCAGCACAAGATGCTGCGAACGCGAAGGCTGCCGCAGATTCATCATCACGGGCAGCGATGTCGCAATCAATTCTGGATAAACAACAATCGTCATCACAGAGTAGTCAAAGTACGCAGACGAATCAAAGCACACAAACCAATCAAAATACAAATACCAACACTAACACTAACCAAAATACGACACAAACAAATCACTAAAATTTTGAACCTGGGCGCTCGCCCAGGTTTTTTAGTGTAAAATTAGCTTGACTATTTTCATGGTCCTTTGTACACTTAGAAAAGCTAATGAGGAGTACACAAGCGCAGCTGTGAGAGACCTAGTGGGTGGTGAAAACTAGGACTGTTAATGTGGAAGGTTGCTTTGGCGTTAAAAATGTTAATGAATGAGTGGCTATCAAAATTGTTGATAGCAATTTAGGTGGTACCACGTGTAAGCGTCCTAATCGAAAGATTAGGACGCTTTTTATTTTGGACCACAGGCCACATTACTATTAAAGGAGATTTGCTATGCGTGAAGTTGAAATGTCAACCAAGTACGATCCAACAGCCGTTGAGGCTGGTCGTTACCAAGACTGGTTGGATAATGATTTGTTTGCACCAGAAGCAAATCAGGCCATTCAGGGTCAAGAACCAGAACCTTACTCAGTGGTGATTCCACCACCAAACGTTACCGGTAAGTTGCACCTCGGTCATGCCTGGGACACGACTTTGCAGGATATGTTAATTCGCCAAAAGCGGATGCAAGGGTTTGACACTTTGTGGTTGCCAGGAATGGATCACGCTGGTATCGCCACCCAAGCAAAGGTGGAACAACGTTTGCGCGACCAAGGCGTTTCCCGCTATGACTTGGGTCGTGAAAAGTTTGTTGAACAAGTTTGGGATTGGAAAAATGAATATGCCTCAACCATCAAGCAACAATGGGGTAAGATGGGCTTGTCATTGGACTATAGCCGCGAACGCTTTACGCTAGATGAAGGGTTAAATCAGGCGGTTAATAAGGTCTTTATCGACTTGTACAACAAGGGACTGATTTACCGTGGTGAATACATTATCAACTGGGACCCACAGGCTCGAACAGCTTTGTCTGATATTGAAGTCATTTATCAAGATGATGAGGGTGCCTTCTACCACGTCAAGTATCCATTTACGGATGGTACAACGTTGAATGGTAAGGACTATATCGAAATTGCTACAACGCGTCCAGAAACGATGTTCGGAGACGTTGCCGTTGCTGTTCATCCATCAGACGAACGCTACAAGGATTTGATTGGCAAGACGGTTAAGGTACCGCTTGTTAACCGTGAGATTCCAATTATCGCTGATGAATATGTTGAAAAAGACTTTGGAACTGGAATGGTTAAGATTACGCCAGCCCACGATCCAAACGATTTCCAAGTCGGAAACCGTCATGATTTGGAACGCATCAACACGATGACAGAAGATGCTCATTTGAACGAAAACGCCGGCAAGTATGTTGGCCTTGATCGTTTCGAAGGCCGTAAAGCCATGGTCGCTGATTTGCAAGAACAAGGGTTCATGCTTGAAGTAGAACCACTGGTTCACTCAGTTGGCCACTCTGAACGGACAGGTGTTCAAATCGAATCACGTCTTTCAACACAGTGGTTCGTTAAAATGGAGCCATTGGCTAAGCAAATTTTGGCCATGCAGCAAAATGCTGACGAAAAGGTGAACTTTGTTCCTGGTCGTTTTGAAGATACCTTTACTCGTTGGATGGAAAACATCCGCGACTGGGTGATTTCTCGTCAACTCTGGTGGGGCCACCAGATTCCAGCCTGGTATAAGAACAAGGGGACGGACCAAGAAGAAATGTACGTTGGGACAGAGGCGCCTGGCGCTGATTGGGAACGTGATCCAGATGTTTTGGATACTTGGTTCTCCTCAGCCCTTTGGCCATTTTCAACAATGGGCTGGCCAAACGACTTAGATGGCGATTATGCTAAGTATTATCCAACGAATACCTTGGTAACGGGTTATGATATTATCTTCTTCTGGGTTGCCCGAATGATGTTCCAAGGAAAAGAGTTTACTGGCGAACGACCATTTAAGAACGTCTTGATTCACGGCTTGATTCGTGATGGTGAAGGTCGCAAGATGTCAAAGTCATTGGGTAACGGTGTCGACCCAATGGATGTGATTGAAAAGTATGGTGCCGATGCCTTACGTTGGTTCCTGGCAACTGGTTCAACACCTGGTCAAGACGTCCGCTTTACTTATGAAAAGATGGATGCGGCCTGGAACTTCATTAACAAGATTTGGAACGTTGCTCGCTATGTGATTATGAACCTTGATGATGATACGAAGGCCGAAGTACCAGCTAAGGACCAACAGACGCTAGCCGACCAATGGATTTTGGACCGCTTGAACGCGACGGTTAAGGAAGTTTCTGAAAACTTCGAGAAGTTTGAGTTTGGTGAAGCTGGTCGTGATTTGTACAACTTCATCTGGTCTGATTTGGCTGATTGGTACGTTGAAATGACTAAGGAGTCATTGAACGGTGATGGGGATAAGACAGCCGTTCAACAGACCTTAGCCTCTGTCTTGGATCAAACGTTGCGCTTGCTCCAACCAATCATGCCGTTTGTCTCTGAAGCCATCTGGCAAGAAATGCCACAACAAAAGGGCAAGGACGAACACCTCGGCATCCAAGCTTATCCTGTTTACCAAGAATCTTTGGCAAATGCTGAAGCAGCGGCCTCCTTCAAGTCTTTGCAAGATTTGATTGTTGCTGTTCGTAACATCCGCGCCGAAGCAAAAGCACCAATGTCAAAGCCAATCAACGTGATTATCAAGGTCACGGATCCAGCATTGAAGTCAATCTTTAATGAAAATGCGGACTATATCGATCGTTTTGTCAAGCCAGAATCATTGACGATTGATATGGACGTGACTGTGCCGCAATTGGCCATGTCACAGGTCATCACTGGTGCGGAAGTTTATGTCCCATTGGCTGGTTTGATTGATATTGAAGCGGAAATCAGTCGCCTGCAAGGTGAAGCTGATAAGTTCCAAAAGGAAGTTGCTCGTGCCAATGGTAAGCTTTCAAACGAAAAGTTTGTCAATTCGGCGCCTGAAAAGGTTGTTGCTGCCGAACGTGAGAAGCTTGCTGACTGGGAAGAAAAGCTTGCTTCAACTCAAAAGCGCATTGCTGATTTACAAGCGCAAGGGTAAAATAGGCGAATAGTAATAAAAATCCTCACCTTTGGTGGGGATTTTATGTTAGGTTAATATGAGCCGTGTAAATTAGTAAGACGATTTACACATATTGACGAAGTTCCAAGATGGATTGGTTTTATTTATATAGGTAATAATATGTTTGGAAGTAAAATAATCGCCAGTGGTCATTATGTGCCAGAAGATGTTGTCACGAACGATGACTTGGCGAAAGTGATTGATACTTCGGACGAATGGATTGTCAGTCACACCGGAATACAGGAACGGCATGTCTCTTTACAGGGGGAAAATACGTCTGATTTGGCAACGAAGGCGGCCCAACAAGCACTAAAGAAAGCCGGTGTTTCGGCCGAAGAAGTTGATTTTATCATTGTAACCACTTTTACCCCGGATGGACTGGCACCTTCAACGGCAGCTTTGGTGCAACGTAATTTAGGAGCCAAAAAGGCCTTTGGCTTTGATCTATCAACTGCTTGTGCCGGCTTTGTCTTTGGTTTGACGACGGCCGATAACTTTATGAAGACTGGGCAATACCGGTATGGCTTGGTGATTGCTGCTGAAGTGAACTCGAAGATGATGGATTTCCGTGATCGAACGAGTACCGTTTTCTTTGGCGATGGTGCTGGAGCTGTTTTGCTAGCTCCTAGCGAACAAGGCGAAGTTTTGGCCACTGATTTGCACACGATAGGAGATGCAGATGTTGTTCATTCCGGTCGAATCGAGCCATTAACATCTTTGAGCGCCGACAACTATCCAAAGATTGATGCCTTTTTTCAGGAAGGACGGATGGTTTATCAAGAAGTGACCACTTTGATTCCAAACCATATTCAACAATTCTTGGCAGACCAAGACTTAACAATTGATGATGTGGACTATGTGATTTTGCACCAAGCAAACCTGAGGATGATTGAGAAGGTGGCTGAAGCCTTGAATCAACCAATGGCAAAGTTCATCACGAATGTCGAAAAGTATGGTAATTCGTCCTCAGCAGGGATTGCGATGGCCTTTGACCAGTTACGAGAAAGTGCGGATTTAGCAGAGAAAAAGGTCTTGTTGACTGGCTTTGGAGCAGGTTTTACCTATGGATCTTTGCTCTATAAGGGTTCTTTGTAATTCAAAAGAGTCAAATGTAATGCCTGTGTAACATTACAGAAAGAGGCCAGCAATAACCAGTGTCTAAAATGAATATATAGATTAAGCGTAAGTTAAGCACTTACTAATCAAACATAAGCAGAAAAAATGGAGATGTCTCTCATGAAGAATAATATTACCAAAACTATTTTAGCGACGGTGGCTGGTGCAGCTGCGTTTGCAGGTGCCGGAGCAGTTGCTTCAGCCAACGATATTACTGTTAAGGCAGGGGATACCTTGTCACAAATCGCTGCCAACAACAACACGACTGTTGATGATTTGGCTTCAAAGAACAACATTCAAAACGTTAACTTGATTTTTGTTGGTGACATCATCAAGACTGATGGTACCGCTGCTGGGACAGCCGCAGCCGCAGCTGCTAACACAACTACGGCAACTGCTCAGACAGAAACAGCGGGTACTGCTGCTGCCGCAGCTGCTACTGCTTCTTCAGCAACTACTCAAACACAAGCTACTACAAACACAAACACTCAGGCACAAGCTGCTACTACTTCATCTTCAGCTAACTACAGCACTTACTCAGCTGGTGCTAGCGGTTCAGTTCAAACAATCATCAACGCTATGAACGCTAAGCGTGCAGCTGCTGGCTTGGCACCTGTATCATACGATGCTTCATTGGCTGCTCGTGCACAATCACGTGCTGAAAACGCTGTTGCAAACGGTGGTTTGCCAACTGGTCACATGCAACAAGTTGCTGGACCTGAAGTTGTTGCAATCGACTGGGCTCCAAGCCAAGTTGTTGATGCATGGTACAACGAAACTGGTATGATTGCTGCACCAGCTCACCGTAACTGGTTGATGAACGCCAGCTTCACAAAGGTTGGATTTGGAATCGTTGACGGTACTATCGTTGGTATCGCTGGCTAATCTTAACCGATTAATCTTAATTTAAACTAAAACACTTACATTAGTATGTAGGTGTTTTTTTGTTTAAGAAAAAGTTAAATGTGGGTAGTAAGTAGATAGATAGCTCCATATTTTATTGATTCAACTACATTTGTGGTAAGATAGGGAAACATGAGAGCGCAGCCAGGAAGCGCGCAAATACGGCGAAAAAAATGGAGTGTCGAAGTTCTTATGGCAGATCAAAATAATAATGAATTTTCACGGCAACGGCGGTTTGATGAAGTCCGTCAAACAAAGAAAAAGAAGAGTCGCGTGAAACGTTGGATTTTATATATCCTACTTGCCATCGTGGTTGGTGTAATCGGATGGGGTGCTTACCTCTATAGCGAATATAAAGGTTCCATTGATTCAATTCAAAAATCGGCTAAAATTTCAAAGACCCGAGATGTTTCAAGTTTGATTGCCCAGGGCAAGTCATTCTCAATTTTGATTTTGGGAACTGATACTGGAGAACTTGATCGTGATCGAACAGGTTTGAGTGATTCAATGATGGTAGCCACCGTTAACCCAACGGAAAATAAGGTCACAATGGTTTCAATTCCACGTGATATTATGACAGCAATTCCAGGTGATGAGGATACCTTCCCCCAGAAGTTAAATGCTGCTTATAGTTTGGATGGCGTTGGTGCTTCCATGAAGGCTGTTCAAAACTACTTAAACGTGCCAATTGATACTTATGCGCTAGTTAATATGAAGGGCTTGGAAACCTTGGTTAAGAAGGTTGGCGGTGTTTCAGTTAAATCCCCACTTTCTTTCCAATATAGTCAAGCAACAGCTCATGATTATGGCCCTGATTTGTATCGTTTCCACAAGGGTTCTACTTCTTACGAGAAGTCAACCGATAACGGTGTGACTTGGTCAGCAAGTAAGACAGTGATGGACGGTGATGCCGCCTTGGCCTTTTCACGGATGCGCTATGATGATCCGCAGGGTGATTATGGTCGTCAACAGCGCCAACGCTTGGTATTGGAAGCAATGCTAAAGAAGGCAGTGAACGTCAAGACGTTGATTGATCCAAGTTTCGTTAAGGCAATTTCAAAGAATGCTCAGACTGATTTGTCCTTTAACGACATTGTTAAAATTGCTCAGAAGTACCGTGGCGCTGTGAAGAACCAAGTTTCTGACCATTTGCAAGGTGAGGGCGTGATGTACGAGGGTGTTTCTTACCAAATGGTGCCAACCTCTGAAAAGCAACGGATAACCAATCTCTTAAGGTCTCAGCTTGGTTTGAAACATAAGGAAACCGGTTCCCAGTTTGCTAGTGATGTGCCATCCGATCAGTTGCGTTCAGCAGCCTATGCTCTAGCACAAATTGATGAAAAATTAGTTCAATAAATCTTTGAATACAGAAGTCAGCTCGCGGTGATAAAACGCCGTGGCTGGCTTTTTTCTTTCTGATTATTCGTGTTATACTGGGTAATAATCAAACGATTGGGGTCTGATATGCAAGATAAGAAAATTGCCATTATCGACTTGGGCAGTAACTCGACGCGGTTAGTGATCGAACAGTTACATCCAAATGAAACCTATACGGAGATTTTACGTGTAAAGGAAGACACAAGGCTTTCACAAAACATGGGGCGCGATCTGATGTTACAAGAGGAGCCAATTGTGCGGACCATCAAAGTCTTGCAAAAATATCGACAAAAAATTGACGACTACGAAGTTAGCGAGGTCTACGCCATCACAACGGCAGCAGTGCGTTCTGCCAAAAATCAAGCAGAATTCCTAGAGCGGGTCAAAGACGAAGCGAAAATCAGCTTTCGAGTCTTGACCGGCCAAGAAGAGGCCCACTACGATTTTCTCGGCGTCAGAGAAGCATTGCCAGATGTGCTGAATGGTATCATTCTAGATACTGGTGGCGCATCGGTCGAATTAATTCCCTTCAAAAATGGCCAGGCGTTAGCCGAGGTTTCCGTGCCATTTGGTGCGGTTAACCTTTCTGAACGCTATCATTTGGCTGACACCATTGATGAAGCCAATATTCGACAGGCGAATGCGGATATTCAGTCCACTTATCGCAAATTGCACTTTATCGATGACTGTCAAAATCTGCCCGTCATTCTTTTAGGTGGGGCAAATCGGTCATTAGCAAAGATGGCTGAAGAAAAAGAATTGGTTTACCATCCGAAAGCCCTTCATGGGTTTATGATGCCGGCTAACCAGGTTGGCGAAATTTTTCATCAAATTGCTCAGATGTCTCGAACTGAGCGGGAACACCTCGCCGGCTTAGAGAAAAACCGGGCCGATATTATCATATCGGGCCTGTTGCCGGTATTGAACCTGATTAGTGTTTTAAACGCCCCCCAGGTCATCTTTTCAGAATCTGGTGTCCGTGAAGGCCTAATCGAAAGCCTGTTTGAGGAAAAAGAGCAAATCAATGACTAAAAAATTTTACGAATTAACGCCAGAAGAACGACTTGACTTATTGAACTTGCCAGAAGAATTGATGGCGCGGTTCGTAAAAGACCAAGAGGTCGCACACCAGGATTTAGTTGAGAATTATTTGACTGATTTTTCCTTGCCAGAGGGAATGGTTCGGCATTTAGTCTTGGATAACCAGCCCTATCAAGTGCCAATGGTTACTGAAGAACCATCCGTCATCGCAGCGGCTAACAACGGTGCCCACTTGTTTAAGATGGGTGGTGGTTTTAAGAGTGCTGGTACCAGCCAGGCAATTCTGGGCGGTCAGATTCTCTTTGAACACATTGATTTTGAGCAGCTACAGTCCTTTGTAACTGCCAACGAATATGAAATTTTCCAGGCAGCCGAAGAGGCCAAACCAAGTCTCTATCGTCGTGGTGGTGGTTTACGGAGCATTAACCTCCGCCATGTTAGTGGACATCGAGCAAGCCTTGATATTTTAGTGGATACGAGCCAGTCGATGGGGGCCAATGCCGTTAACACCATTTTGGAGAGTATTCGATTGATCTTTGAACCCTTTGATGACCAAATTTTAGGGGCAATTTTGACTAATGCAGGTCACCAAAGTGTTGTGAGTGTCACTGGTCGTGTGCCGGTGACAGCGCTAGGTGGCTTTGACGCTGCACAGCGGATCGTTGATCTAGCTGATTTTGCCAAAGTTGACCCTGACCGGGCAGTCACTGAAAATAAGGGCATCTTTAATGGTTTATCCGCCGTTGTTTTGGCCCTTGGAAACGATTGGCGCGCGGTTGAAGCCGCAGGCCATGCCTATGCCAGTCGGACCGGTCAATACCAGGCCTTAACCAACTGGCGGGTGAGCGATGACCATGAATTCCTGGAAGGGGAGTTTTCTCTACCATTGAACCTTGGTCGTGTTGGTGGGGCCATTGCCGGTCTTACTAAAGCACAAGATAATTTAGCCCTATTGGGCAATCCCACATTGGATGAAATGAAGAAAATTGTTTTGTCTGTCGGCCTTAGCTCCAACCTGGCTGCCTTAAAAGCGATTGCTGGTGAGGGCATTCAGGCCGGACATATGCGGATGCAAGCTCGGTTACTGGCCATTTCAGTCGGTGCAAAGACAGATGAAATCGTGCCGTTGTCTAAGAAATTAACCAAGGCACCAGCAATTAACGAAGAAAATGCAAAAAAGTTATTAGGAGAACTGCGTCACCATGAATCCGAAGTTAAATGAGCTCTTAGAGCAGGCAAATCAGGTCTATCCTGGTACCGTGATGACTCGCGTGGGGCAGAACCAAGATGGGCTGCTCCGCATGGACCGTGCCGAACAGTCTGCTTTGGCAGACCGCCTGTTGATTGAAGTGCCCGACCAGACGGAAGCTGATTTTGTCCTGGGAAATGAACTCTTACAGTTAGTTTTGACCTTAAATGGCATTACACCACAGATTTATTTCGCTTTGACCTTTAATGATGAGGATTTGGACCAACAGTTAATTACGATTGCGACACGCCTGCATCGAACTGTTCTGCATGCCATTACTTATCAAGAATTGGCGAAACAAGGTTTCTTAACAGCGGATACTGTGACGGCTTTCTTGGCCGGCGTTAAGGATGAATTGTCGGTTGAGACTGCTAATGTCGACGGCGAGGACCTCTTCCGCTTGTTAACGGTTTTGGACGCGCAAGTCTTTTTGGTAGCTGCTGATAAGGCTGGCTTGTCTGATTTGGCAGCGGACGCTTTCGCAACGTTACAAGAGGATTATCCGCGGGCCACTGCCCAGGGCGAGAAATTAGTTGCACCAATTTTGGCGGCTAATTTGAAGGATTCCCGACAAATTCGTAAGCAAATGGTGCGTTTGTTTACGGGAATGGATGAAAGCTTGACCGAATTAGAATTGCCAACGGTCAACGCTAACCAGTACGTGACTTTGACGCCCGTTTTGTCACAACGCCAGTTGGATGGACCGGTTGCTAACCTCTATGAAGTCTTCCATTCCGAAATGACTGATTTCCAAACGAAGGAAACGGCTTTTGTTGGTGTTGGCAAGCAAGACCACCAAAATACTTTTGTGGTGACGCCACCAAAGGATGAGGCTGATCGACCAAAGTTTTTCACCGAACTATACCAAACATCTGTCAAGGAACTATTAACGAAGTTGGCCTTGCCATATATTTTGCGTCAGTAACATTGTGATTGAAGGAGGGGGAGACAATGCTTGTTAGCCCAGCAATTCAAGAAAATTTTGATCAAGCAAAATCGATTGTTTTTATGACCGGAGCAGGGGTTTCGACCCTTTCTGGTATTCCAGATTATCGATCAAAAAATGGTGTTTATCAGGGACTCGACCTTGCGCCGGAGTATCTTTTGTCCGACCAGGCATTTGCTGAAATCCCAGAAATTCAGTACAAATTTATGCAGGAAAATCTGTATTTTCCAGCTGCTAAGCCAAACTTTATTCATGAAAAGATGGCAGCTTTCACTAAGGTTGGCCGTGGCCGCATTATTACTCAGAATATTGATGATTTGGATATTGCTGCCGGTGCCCAAAAAGACCGACTGATTCGTTTTCACGGCTCGCTTTACGACTTGTATGTTCCTAAAGATGGCGCTAAGGTAACGTTGGCCGAGTACCAAAAAAGTCTGTATCGGTCGTCTGACCACGCCAAAATCAGGCCGGATATTACCTTCTATGGGGAGCAACCAAAGCACGTTGAAGAAACGATTTCCTGGGTACAGCAGGCTGATTTGGTCGTCGTTGTTGGGACGTCCTTTCGAGTCTATCCCTTTGCCGGACTTTTGGCTTATGCCAACCCAGCGGCAAAGTTAATGGCGGTTAATTTGACTGCTATCCCGGTGCCGAGTCAGGTTGAGCAAATTGTGGGGGATGCGGGTCAGTTCTTTGAAGAACTGACGGTTAAGACCGCCTCTGAATGAAAGTAAATGAGTTATTTTAAACCTTTGTCTTCAAGACGAAGGTTTTTTATTTGTATTTTATATGAAAAAAGATTAATATGTTTTTCAGGAGGAAGTTTTATGACGAATGATCAAGGAGACAACCGGCAAAATGCCGCTGTTCATGCACCAAGAACACCGAGTCAACAAGAAACGCACGAACATCATCATGGGCATGCAGCACCGCAACAGTTATCACAAAAGCCCTATATTATCGGGATTACCGTTAATTTGATTTTTGTTTTAAGTGAGTTAGTCTTTGCGAAAATTGCCCACTCAACAGCCTTGTTTGCCGATGCCTTTCACAATCTTTCGGATGTGTTAGCGCTGGTCATTGCCTGGTTAGCGGTCCTCGTTTTTGCGATTAAGGCGACTAAAAAGAAGACGTATGGCTGGCATAATGTATCGATTCTAGCTTCAATTTTTAATATGATTTTGTTGCTTTTTGCGGTTGGAACGATTTTTATTGAAGGGGTCCGCGACTTAATTGCCCCGGGACAAGTTCATACAAATGGGACAATTATCACCATTGTGGCGGCAATTGGAATTGTGGTGAACTTGTCAACAGCTCTTTTGTTTAAGATTTCGGGTACGCCCGATGAACATGGCCACCAGCATGGCCAGGATTTAAATGCAAAAACAGCTTATCTACACTTATTATCGGATGCCGGGGTTTCAATTGGTGTCATCTTAGCTGGTTGGCTGATTGACCTAACTGGTTGGCAGCTGATTGATCCAATTGTATCGTTAATTATTGGGGTCATTATCTTGGCTTCTGCTTGGCCAGTCATGCGTGAAACGGTCAACCTGGCGATTAACGCGGTACCGGAGACAGTTAATGAGGTTGCCATCAGCGAGTATTTGGTCAACCAAGAAGGGGTGTTGGCCATGCACGACTTGCATATCTGGCCACTTTCAACTACCGAAACGGCGTTGACGGTCCATTTATCCGTTGATGATTACGTTTTTGATGACGACCACGGCCAGGAATTTTTAACTCGAATTGAGGATGATTTGAAAGCTGATTTTGCCATTCAACACGTCACAATTCAATTAGAAGCGGCCGAGCACAAAGAAAATTGTAATGTGATTTAAGGGTGGTCGATTGGGCTGATTTATCCGATGAAGCCTTGAGTGAAGGTAAAATTTAATAAAAGAGATAAAACGCCAAAATGACTGTTGTTACGGCGTTTTTCTTTTGAAATTTGAATCACTACCTGGCTGAAAAATCATTTTAGGGTTGACCTGAGCGCTCACCAGTGTATGATTAACGAGAACTTAGGAAGATCAATCGGGTTAACTAGCTTTCATAAGACTTCAAGTTTGTGCTTGGCGGACGTTATGAAAATTATTTAGCACTTGCATCCTTTTCGGCCAAAAAATTGTTGGCCTTTTCGGCATTTATTATATTTATACTGGCGCGAAAAGAAAATGATGATTTTCAAGACAATCTAATTCGTTTGACACCTTCCTGAGGAATCTAACTTTCCAAAGGAGAATCATTATCATGATGGTACAACAAACCGCAGATAATCAGCCACATGGCGCATTGCTCATGCAAGGCGGCACTCAGAATAGAAGCTTGGAACAGGTGAACGGTACAATCGCCGTCCCGAAGTCCGGTTCGTTCTGGCGCCGCCTCCTCGCATTTTCAGGGCCGGGCGCATTAATCGCTGTCGGCTATATGGACCCTGGCAATTGGGTGACATCCGTTCAGGGTGGGGCATCCTACCACTATCTCTTGATGTCGGTCGTGATGCTGTCAGCTGCTATTGGTATGCTGTTACAGTATTTGGCTGGAAAATTAGGGATTGTAACCCAAGAAGATTTAGCACAGGCAACGGCTAAAAGAACGAAGAAGGCGACACGATATTTTCTCTGGTTCATCACGGAGCTTGCCTTGATCGCAACAGATATTGCCGAAGTAGTTGGTGGGGCGATTGCCTTAAACTTGCTCTTTGGCTGGCCGCTCTTGCTGACCGTCATCATGACGGCCTTTGATGTCATCTTATTGCTAGGGCTGATGAAGTTCGGCTTTCGTAAAATTGAAGCGATTGTCATGACCCTGATTTTAACGATTTTATTTGTTTGCTTATATTTGGTTTTCTTATCAAAACCTGATTTGGCAGGCGT
>DWTH01000013.1:0-37339 GCA_018250975.1 Gorgythion begga
CCCGAAGGAACGGAGTTACAGTCCGTCGCGTTTAGCCAGACTTCGCTACACTCCCATTTGCTAAACAACTATTCTATAATAACAAGAATTATTGCAGGTGGCAAGTCTTTTTTCTATTTTTTTGATTATTTTTAGGCGATTATTCCAAAAAACAACGCAATTTCGCCGTTAATGCAAAACAAAAAGAAAAAGCCAATTACAAGAATTTACCCACACGAATGTTTCGTGGCCAGATCTGTAACTAACTTTTTCTATTTTTTCGAACAAGGTGAACAGCCTTCACCCCGCTTTATTTAATTGAGGAAAAAACCTAAACGTATTACCAAATTTGAATGCGCTTTTCAGGATCCAACCACATGCCATCCCCTGCCTGAATGCCATAAGTTTGGTGGAAATCATCAAAGTTTGGCAAGATAACGTTTGTTCGCAACTTCGCTGGTGCATGGACATCAATCTTCGCTAACATGGCAAGGTAAGCCGGTGCTGCCTTTTGCCGCCACAATGTGGCAAAGTTTTCAAAGAAGGCTTTTGCATCAAAGTCCTTTTGTTCCTTAGCGGCTGCCAAAGCGGCGGAAACTCCACCCAAATCAGCAACGTTTTCAGAAACAGTCAAGTGACCATTAATCTTAGCCCCGGCTGAATCCTGACCATCAAAAGCAGCAACAACCGCTTGGGTCTTCTGTTCGAAGTGTTCGAAGTCTTCCTTTGTCCACCACTCCTTCAAGTTTCCATGTTCATCGTAACGGGCGCCGTTAGTGTCAAAGGCGTGGGTAATTTCGTGGGCAATGACGGTCCCAATCCCACCAAAGTTTTGGCTGGATGATTGATGGTAATCGTAAAATGGCGCTTGCAAAATAGCAGCTGGAAAGACAATTTGATTGAATTCAGGTGAATAATAGGCGTTCACCAGGTCCCCTGGCATTTCCCAGCGACTCGTATCTGGTGCCTGTCCCCACTGACTAAAGTGATCAGCCACCGCGGCCTTAGAAAAGTCTTCCACGTTTTCCAAAAGCGACTTGTGAACATCGACTTTTCGCTTCTCCAAGTAGGCAGGAATCTGATCCGGGTAACCAACCTTAACTTGCAAGGCAGCTAACTTCACCTTTGCCTTTTCACGCGTCGCAGCCGACAACCACTTTTGTTGGTCAAAGCGGCCTTCATATACGCCAATCAAATCCTGGACCATCTTCTCGACATCTTTTTTAGCAGCCTCACCAAAATAAGTTTGACCGTACCAACGACCAACGATTTGGGCAAAGAATGCTCGAGCCTGGCGGAAGGCAGCCTTGTCTGCATCCACCGCTTCCTTGGCACCAGACAACTTTCGGCCAAAGACACCGGCATCGATTCGGCTTTGGTTCCCCAATAATTTGACAATATCAAGCATATTTTGAACAATTGACCAAGACTTGATCAAATCAAAATTCTTTTCTTGATAAATAGCGTTCGCCTTATCAAAGAATGCCCCATCAAAGATGATCACCTTTTCAGGCTTTTGTCCTAGTACCTTTTCAATCACCGCAGCAATTCGATAGTCGGTGAATTGTTCTGTCAAATCAGCCAAGGCCGTTGGATGGTAATTCTTCCAGTAATCCGACAACGTTTCACGAGAACTCTCACTATCCGCCAAAATTTGGTCAAACGCCAAAGTCTCATCAACTAATTTTTGCGCCTCTTTTTCTGCAAAACCAAACCGTTGCAAGAGCCCAGCAACCATTGTTGACCAAGTTCTCAACAGATCCTTTTTGCTGTCTTCGTCCTGATAACTGGTTGTATCAGGCAAAATCAGCCCCGGATTGGCCAACCACAATTCGTTACGAGCCGTATTCTTTGAATCCGGACTAACCGTCAATGCCAGTGGTGTCGTATAAGAATCCAAAATCAATTGGCCTTCGGCTGCTTGGAAGTCATCCCAGTTTTCAATTTTGAGCAACGGTTGCAAGAATTGCTGTACTTGAGCCGCCTCATCTTGGCCGCGACGGTCCCAGTCCTTGGTCAACTGGTGGAGGGCAACAAACTGGTCCAAAGCGGCGACTGCCTTTTGACCGTCTTCGATTTCTTTGACCGTGGCCCGTTCCAAATCTTCAATCTTATCCGCCAAGTCATAAAAACCACCGGTGACGGGCTTATCGGCCGGAATTTCGGCCTGATTGAGCCACTCCTGGTTGACCGCCTGATAAAAATCATCTTGATACTTTGCTACCATGTGCGCCTCCTAATAATTGTCAATTTCGTTATTCATCATTATCCACTAGACCACTTCTAAAAAGCAAATTTCTTCATAAAAAAAGCCAAACAAAGCGCTGTTTGGCTTTCTTTTATTAAATTTAACTAAGAGTTTGCGCCCCGGCATCTTTTGGTAAGGTTAAAACCTCCAAAAGCGGGTACAGGGAAACCAATCCCACAATCAAGAAGGTGATTTGATAGGCCAGCGTGGTTTTCATAACCTGACCAAGCAAAGCCAAAATCGTTGCGACAATCCCGACACCCAAAGCTTGTGACAGCATTTGGAGGACTGAAGTTAAGGTATTAGCTGAATTCTTCTGTTCCTTTGAAAGCTCCGAGAAAGACAATGAATTGTAAGACGTCAAAGCTAATGAGCGACCGATACCTGATACAAAGGCAACAAAGGCAATCCATGCCTTGGCGCTATCGGCGTGAAAGGCAGCCATCAAAAATGTTGCTAAACTAGCTAGGCTCAGAGCCACCACCAAGGCGTACTTGTAGCCTAAACAGCGAATAATCACGGTGGTAAACGGCTTAATGGCGATATTGCCGACGAAAATAAAGATGACATAGGTTCCAGCCATGATTGGTGACCAATGGAAGGCGACCTGCAAGACCAAGGTCAAAAGGTATGGCAAAGCGCCAATCGTCATCCAAAAGATTGATCCACCCGATTCATAGACACGGAAAGTTTTGACCTTCAGAGGTTCTAGCGAAAAGAGCGGTTGGTCGCTAGCTGAAAGATGGTGCCAGGCCAAGGCCAAAAAGACGAGTGCTACGAACAGCACCAAGAAGCCCCAGAAAAAGAGTGACAATCCACGTGACAGAATTTCAGAAGCAATCAAAAGCCCCCCACCGGCAACCGCCACAAGCAAGAAACCAAATAAATCAAAGGGCAAGTCTTCCCGTTCGTTATCATCCAAAATAAAGAACGCACCCGTTAAGATGATTAACAGGCCAATTGGCAGGTTCAAAAAGAAAATCCAATGCCAGGACAAACTAGCAATGACGTAACCCCCAAGTAAGGGAGCAATCGCCGGTGCCAAGAGTGCCGGCCAAACCAGGTAAGACAGGATTTGGAGCATTTTCTTTGGTTCTGTATTTTCCAAAATAATTAAGCGGCCGACGGGTACCATCAAGGCCCCGGACATCCCCTGGATAGCCCGCATGACCAACAAATAGGTCAAGTTGTTAAAGAGCCCGGCCAGCACGGATGAAACCGTGAAAAGACCCACGGCAATCAAAAATAAGTTCTTGCGGCGAACCTTTTTGGCTAACCAACCAGATAATGGAATAAAGATAGCGGAAAACAGCATATAAACCGACACGAGCAATGAGGCCGTGCTTTGGGCCACTTTCAAATCAGTTGCAATCTGTGGTAGCGCTGTTGTGACAATGGTTGAATCAAGCATTTGCATAAACAGTGCGGCAGCTACGACCAAGGCCGCCTGTTTCATCTGCGAAAAATTCATTTGCGAATTACTGGTCATAAAAAAAATCCCCTTTTAAATGACGAATGAAATCAAAGAAGCTCCTCATTTGTTAGAGAAGCTCACTTTACATCTATTAATTTTAGCCTTAGATCAAAAAGAAGACAAACGGCATTGAAAAAAGCCCGAAGGGCTTTTGCACTTACTTTGATTTTTTCACCGTTGATAAGTGGTGATAAACCACCGTCCGCCCGGATAAAGGCTGGCAATTTCGGTAGTTATCCGGATAGGCTTCGGCAAAAGTTGCCAAATCTTTAGGGTTTATCCCCACCGGTTTGTCTAACAAGAACCAATTAATGTCTTTTTTCAACGGCGGTGTGGTTAACGACCCCATATAGCTAAAGCAGCCCGTCTTTTCCACAGGCAACAAATCCTGCAAATTAACGGTCTTTTTTTCTTCCGAAAAAAGCGGAGCGAAGATGACAGGGTGCTTTTCGTCGACTTCGGCAAAGGCCCCGACCACCAAGGTTTGGCCAAGCTGATTTTGACAAACGATGTGAATCTCAGCCGCATCGCGCTGACCATCAATCAGGTGTTCAGCGCCATCATGAATATGAAAACGAACGACATTCCAAGCTTGCTGGTTTAAAATCAGCTGGCCCTGGCAATAAAATTGATCACCAATCACTTCCGGACTCTTCTTGACCGGTGTGTTTTGAAAATCAGTCCAATCAACCTGCCAGTCATCACCTGTGACAACGGCTGATTTTTCAATCGCAATTGGCGACTCTAGGTTGCTTAACGCAGTGGCTGTCCAGGCACTTTGAAAGCGATAATCCAGCTTTTCCATCTTTTTGACCTTCTTTCAATCTAAAGAGTTAGATATATTGAGCAGTACATGAGTCCGGCACCAACAAGAACAAAAACGTGCCAGTAAACATGGCCCATGGGAATTTTTGGTACGAGGTAAAAAATGGTTCCAAGAGAGTATACCACACCGCCGGCTAATAGTAACCAAAAGGCAGCCGGTGATAAAGCAGTCCACAATAACGGCATAGCAATAATAATCAGCCAGCCCATCACCAGGTAAATCAGGACAGATAACCAAGGAAAGCGACCAACCAGAAACAAGTCATAAACCAGACCAGCAATGGTCATCAATAGAATGGCGGACCAGATACCAATCCCCCAACCGCCCTTCAAAACTAACCAAGTATAGGGCGTGTAGGACCCTAATATCACAAAGTAAATACCGGCATGATCCATAAATTGAAAAATCTTGGCCGCTCTAGTAAAGACCAGTGAGTGAAAAAGTGTCGAAGCCAGTAAAAACAGTGATACCGAGGTCAAATAAATACTGACCGCCGCGATTTCAATGCCACTCGTCTGCCCATCACCGACCATTTTCAGCGCTAAAAAGACACTGGCAATAATAGCTAAGATAAAGCCAAGACCATGGGTAACGGCATTTAAAACCTCATAGACAATCTGATAAGCTTTTCCATGTTTTTTGATTTCCATTTTTTATAAAACCCCTTAAAAGTTGTCTGTCGCATGAATTTTCTCTATTGTCATCGTGAAAATAAATAAAATAACAACTATACCAATTGACAAACATTGTTAAACATTATATACTAATCTTGTTACTTAAAGATGAATTGGAGGAATATTTTATGAAATTGACTTTTACACCAGCAGCAGCTGACCGTTTGCAGAAGTTCTTAGGCGACGATGTCAAGATGGTCTTGGACTTTGACGACGGCGTTGGCCCATTCTCAGACGAAGCAAACTGCACCTTGGCTTTGTCATTTAACCTCGTGTTCGTCAATAAGGATACTGATTTGTCCGAATTTGGTGCTAAGATTGACTCAAACCTTGGTGAAATCTATGCTAAGCCTTATTCAACCGATCAAATGGACGAAGAAATGACCGTTGACGTCAATGAAAAGTACTTGCGTTACTCATTGGCTGGTCGCGGTGGCGAATTGGACCCTGCCTTGGGTATCAAAAAAATTGCCTAACCCATCTTGATAGTCAGGCATTAACCAATATTTATCTGCTTACTAAAAAGTCAGCCGTTCGGCTGGCCTTTTTTATTTACTCTAAATGACTATTTCAGTCTTCTTTTGCCATGTCTTGCCAGTCATGTGACCAAATAACGGCCATCGCCCCATCACCAGTATGCACACCAATGACAGGATCCATGCTGGCGCGTTCAAAGGCAACCGTTGGGTACTTCGCCTGAAAATCTTTCAGCCATTTGTCCCCTAATTTGGCATTATTACCATCAATGATGTAGGCGCGCACTGGGAAATCAGCAGCCCGAAGGTAGTCTTCAAAGGCTTCTTGAATCTGCTCCTTTGCCCCGGACATCTTTCGTGCTTTGCCAACGGCGCCAATCTTCCCATCCCCGACAATATCAAAGGACAAGATTGGCTTAATATTCAATAAGCCGCCAATCAAAGCTTGGCCGCGCGATAGGCGGCCTGTCCGCTTCAAATGCGAAATATCGTTGACGACCAAACGAACGCCCAGGTCCTCACGGAAAGCCGCGAGCGCTTGGTCAATTTCGACCAAAGTACAGCCCTTTTCGGCTAATTTAGCGGCCAACAAAGCTTGACTGGCCTGCCCCATGTTAGTCAATTTGGAATCGACTACAAGAATTTCTTCAAGGCCATCGAAACCATCAGCAACCAGCTTTGCCGTTTGCAAGGCACCTGAAATTCCTGAAGACAGGGTAATGATGATGGCTTCTGTATAGCCAGCCTGGACGGCCTGGTTCAAAGCCTGTTCCCATTCAGCTGGACTTGGTTGCGATGTCGTTGGCAAAACATCTTTTTTAGTCATTAATTCAACCAAATCAGCTAGAGAAGTTAAATCCTGGCCACCCATATAAGTTTCTTGGCCAAATAAAATCGGAATTGACACTTCCTCAATTCCATATGAACGGCGGATTTCGGCCGGCAACGCCGCCGATGAGTCCACGATTACTGCTGTTTTCTTTGTCATAAGTTGCTCCTAATCCTAAGGGCTATTTTACCATACTAACGAACGGCCCCTGCTAGGACTTGACCTAAGAGGAAAGCAATGGCCCCTGCGAGAACCTGCACGAATAAATAAAGTAGTTGCTTAAAGAGGCCATCTCTTTGCTTCGCCTGGGTCATCATCGTTGAAAAGGTGGTCAATCCACCCAAAAAACCAGTTTGCGTCAACAAGACGGCATGGGAACCTTGACCGATACTTGAAAGAATACCAAGTAAAAACGATCCCAGGATATTAACCGCCCAGACTCCGGTAAACAAATCAAACCGTTGCGGCCACCAAATCAGTAACAGATAGCGTAAAAGGGCCCCGAGCCCAGCCCCAATCATCACGAGCAGGTAGTTTTCAAGCATGGCTGACCCCCTTCTGATTTGGATTCAAAACGACCCGAGCGGTCAACTGTCCGGCAATCACCAATGCTAGACCACCAAAAAGCGAAAGGAAAAGATAAGAAAAGGCCAAAAATGGTTGATGCAAGCCAAGATGGACGGTTTGTAAAATCATGGTTCCAAAGGTTGTAAACCCACCCATGATGCCGGTACCCAAAAATGATTGCCAGTAAGCGGGGCGTTCCATCTTCCCAATCAAATAAGCGCCCAAGAAGGCCAGCAAAAAGGCGCCCAGCCAGTTAATCAGCATCGTCGTCAGTGGCCATTCGCCAATGACTGGCACAAAGCTTAATAAATAGCGGAACAGGCCCCCAATCGCACCTCCAAGGAAAACCACCAATCCTTCAATTTTTCGATTCGTTTCAACTGTCATGATGTCGCCTACTTTCTATATAAGAAAATTCTATCACGCAATCAATGCTCAAATTGGCAGCGTTTGGTTCTTTTTGACGTCTTCGACAAGATCAAAAAGCGTCATCTCACCCATCACGGCCATCACCGCTTGGTCGATTTCACCATAATACTTTGACAGGGCCGAACCAATTGAAGAACCGACTGGACAGTCAGGGTTGGTGTGCTTATCCAAGGCAAAAACGGCTGCACAGTCCTCAACGGCCTGCAAGACCTCTGCAAAGGTAATGTCCTTACTATCTTTTGCCAGCACAGGACGGCCTGGATAAGGACCCTGCCGACACAAAATATCAGCATTCTGCAATTCAGCTAAAAGTGCTCGCACGCGTGACGGGTTGGTATTAATGGAATCCGCAATCGTAGCGGAGCTTAATGAATCTGTTGGGCGCGCGGTTGCCACATAAACAAGGATGTGGAGCGCATTTGTTAATCGTAATGATGGTTTCATAAAAATTAGTCCTTGTATTTTTCTAAAGTCTATTATAACATAGTATTGTACTTTTAAAAAATACAACCAACAAGGAGACAGAAATATGTCAGAATTCATCGATTTACAAAAGAAGCGTCGTTCAATTTACGCCCTTGGTAAGGACGTTCAACAAACTCCTGAAGAACTTAATTCAATTATTAAAGAAGCCATTGAAAACACACCATCAGCCTTTAACTCACAATCAACACAAGCCGTTGTTTTGACTGGTGCAGCACACGATCGTTTGTGGGATATCACATTAGCTGAATTGAAGAAGTTTTCTGCTGATGAAGAAGCCTTTGCTGCTACGAAGGCCAAGGTTGACGGTGCTTTCAAGGCCGGCTTTGGTACTGTTTTGTTCTATACTGACACAACCATCGTCAAGGGCTTGCAAGAGGGCTTCCCACTTTACGCTAACAACTTCCCTGATTGGGCAGAAGAAGCAGTTGGTATCTCACTTTACGCCGTTTGGTTGCGCTTAGCTGAAGAAGGCATTGGGGCTTCATTGCAACACTACAACCCATTGATTGATGCAGCCGTTGCCAAGGAATTCAACTTGCCTGAAAACTGGACTTTGCGTGGTCAAATGCCATTTGGTTCAATCGTTGCTCCTGCAGGCGACAAGGACTACTTAGCAGAAGACGTTCGTTTCCGTTTCTTCCAAGACTAATTTTCTCTTAACGTTATTGTAGACTTTTCTGATAACTTTTTCATTTTTTCTTGACAGGCCTAGTCCCGTCTTGTATGCTTAACTTAACTTTTAGATGTTTTAAGGAGTCGCGTATGCGTCAGTTTGCTTTACAATCTAACCGCCAATGGTGGCGCCGGTAGGAAAGCAGCTCGTCGATTGGACAAGCTGTGACAACAGTTTTGTCCCAACCGGCTCTTTTGCAATACTGCAATTCATTAAAAGTCTGTTTGGGTTTAATCACAATACCCAGGCAGGCTTTTCTTTTTGTCTAAAACTTGTCTGGGCCAGTATATTAGAAGTTTGAAGGAGTAAAAAATGAATAAACGTCTACTAACCGTGACATCATTCATCGCCCTTTTCCTAGTCGTTGCCTTTTTCACCACGGACAATAGCAACACGAGTACGAAAAAAGGCATCCCCACCGTGGGTATTTTGCAATTAGTCACTCACCCTGCCTTGGATCAAATTCACCAAGGAGTGGTGGCCGGGCTGGCTGATGGTGGTTACAAAGCCGGCAAAAACGTGAAGATCGACTATCAAAATGCGCAAGCGGACCAAGCTAATTTGAAAACAATGGCGCAAAATTTTGCCAATAAGAATGAAGACTTAACCGTTGGAATCGCTACGCCAGCAGCCCTTTCTTTGGCCAAGGCAGCCGATGGTAAGACCCCCGTTATCCTAGCAGGAATTACCAACCCTAGCGGCTCTAAGTTGGTGAAATCAGATGCTCATCCTGGCGCTAACATTACTGGGGTCGGTGGTGACTCTCCTTATGAAAAGCAAGTTGCTGTCTTCAAGGAAGTCTTACCAAAGGCCAAGACAGTCGGAATCATTTCCACTTCTTCTGATGCTGGTGGTACTTATAATGCGAAAAAAATGGCTAATGCATTAAAAAAGGCCGGTTATCAAGTCAAAAACTATACGATTGCTTCCACTAATGACATGCAACAGGTTGCAACCACCATGGTCAGCCAAGTCGACGCTGTTTACGCACCACAAGATAATGGTGTCGCCACGGCGATGAAGACTTTGGTTGCCGTCGCTAACCAAGCGCATGTAGCTGTTATTCCGGCTGCAGACTCAATGGTGAAAGACGGTGGTTTGGTTACTTTCTCTAATTCACAGTATGAAATTGGTTATCAGGCTGGTCGGATGGCTGCCCAAGTCCTTAGTGGCAAGAAGAAAACGGCCACGATGCCGGTTTACAACGTTACTAAGGGAAATTACGTCATCAACCAACAAACAGCGAAAACGCTTGGCATTATATTGCCTGCCGATATCGTTGCAGAGGCTGAAAAAGCTGGGGAGGTCTTCTAATGTCAATTGTTGTTTCAAGTATTTCTCAAGGGATCTTGTGGGCCGTTTTGGGCCTGGCCCTGTTCTTAACCTTTAGAATTTTAAACTTCGCTGATATGACGGTTGAAGGTTCCTTCCCACTTGGTGGTGCGACCGCTGTTACCCTGATTGCCCATGGGACCAACCCCTATCTGGCAACATTAGCCGCCGTCTTCGTTGGTGCACTAGCTGGTTTAGTAACTGGTCTTTTGTATACCAAAGGTAAGATACCGATTTTGCTATCCGGGATTTTGGTGATGACAGCCTGCCTGTCCATTAACCTCCGGATTATGGGCTCTGCCAATATTTCCCTCTTGAACCAAAAGACAATCTTCTCGTCACCATTCTTAGAAGGTCTACCAAAATACTTTGACGGCGTCTTTGTGGGCCTGATTATTATTGTTTTGATTACCCTCGCCTTAATCTGGTTCCTACAAACGGAACTCGGCCAAGCCTTCATCGCAACAGGTGATAACGCAAAAATGGCTGCTGCTTTTGGTATTAAAACTGACCAAATGATCATTATGGGTCTGATGGTCTCAAACGCCATGATCGCCTTTGGTGGCGCCGTTATTGCCCAAAACAACGGCTTTGCGGATATTAACATGGGAATCGGCATCATCGTCATTGCCCTAGCTTCAATTATTATTGGTGAAGTTGCCTTTGGTGATTTGTCATTAAATCAGCGCCTGGTTGCTGTTATCATTGGTTCCATTATCTATCGCCTGGTTTTGCTGGCCGTCTTGCAACTTGGCTTCTCAACCAATGACTTGAACCTGATTTCATCCATTATTCTGGCCATCGCGATGGTTTTGCCTCAAGTGCGCCATTATTTGAAATTAGACAAAATTTTGCAGTTAGGAGGACAGCACCATGACTAAACCCGTGATTACACTAAAAGATGCAACCGTTACCGTCGGCAATCAAACCGAAATTTTAAAGCAGCTCAACCTAGAAATTTATCCCGGTGATTTTATCACTGTCTTAGGGACCAATGGGGCTGGGAAGTCGACTTTGTTCAACGCCATTTCTGGTGACCTCGCACTTAACTCCGGAGCTGTCTACCATCAAGGTAAAGACATTACCTCTCTGCCAGCAGTTAAGCGAACTGCCTTTCTGGCTCGTGTTTTCCAGGACCCAAAGATGGGAACAGCACCCCGGATGACGGTTGCTGAAAACCTCCTCTTGGCTGAGAAGCGTGGTTCAAAACGGACATTAAGAAACCGTCACCTTACCAGCCAAAAACTGAATTTTTATCATGAAATCACGGAAAAGATGGGCAACAACCTTGAAGATCGCTTGCAGACAGCTGCTGGTTCCCTTTCTGGGGGGCAACGACAAGCACTATCCTTTTTGATGGCCATTCAGGTTAAGCCAGAACTTCTGCTCTTAGACGAGCATACAGCCGCTTTAGATCCCAAGACCTCTGCACAACTAATGGATGCCACAAACCATCAGGTCGTCGATAATCACCTAACGGCGTTGATGATTACCCATAATTTGGCGGACGCCCTCACCTATGGCAATCGCTTGATTGTCTTAAACGCTGGTAAAATTGTCTTAGACGTTAAAGACCAAGAAAAAAAAGACCTCAGTGAAGAGGACCTCCTCGAATACTTTGTTCACTAAAATGAGGCTTCACAAATAATCAGTAATAACCATTTTGATTGGTACTCACTACATCAAAAATAAAAAGAAGACATATTTTCTTAAAAAGCTCCGAATCACAATCGGAGCTTTTTTATTTATCAGAATTTGTCTAGACGATTTTAAGTAATCAATGTGTAATGTCCTGAAGGCTCCACCCGATAAAGACCCGCTGTACCTGTGCCTCCATCTAACCGATAAGCTTTAATAATCAACTTGACAATGAAATCTTTTGGATTACTTTCATCATTGAATACATCAAATTCCAAAGCATTTAAGTCTGATCCAACCGACCTATAAGCTTCCTTAATAACATCAACCGCATCCTGACCATTGCTAACAGCATGCCCTTGGCCCTCTATGGTTGCTGATGGTACATCTGAGGCGTTTAATTCACCTGCACTTGCACTATTTCCAGTACTGCTGGCATTGGCCGTCGAAGATGCAGAAGATCCACTGATATTCGTGGCCTCTCCAGCACTGCTGACATTTGCCGTCGAAGATGCGGAAGGTTCGCTGGCACTCATACCCTCTCTAGCGCTGTTTGCATTCGTCATCGAAGATGCGGAAGATTCGCCAGCACTCGCGCTATTTCCAGTACTGCTAGCATTATCCGCAGAGGAAACTGGGGATACACTGTTTGAATTGGCTACAGAAGATACAACCTTTTTTGCATTCTTTGCATTGCCAATAGCCAAAAGAACAGTCCCACATGTCAGTACAATCATGGTTAGCACAACAACAATTTTTTTCATTAAACCTCCACTATCTTAAAATCACTTCTTTTCATATAAACTATTAAAATATTGATGATTGTCTATCTTATTTCGAATGACTACAAAAAGAAACTCAGTAATATAACTTCTATCATCAAGTTTTCCATGGTCTCGGATCTCGAGAGCAAAGTAAAAGGACTAAGACCGATTAAATATCGGGCATCAGTCCTAAAGGGTATTCACTGACATCCCCTTATCTTGAGGGACGCACCACTTTTTACTTTTTAAAATTCCATTCCAGATCCATTAGTATTAATCCGATCAAAAACCTCAAAAAGATGTTCTCGCTCGGTTAATCGGTACTTTTTACTTTTGCGATCAAAGATGATTTCTGATTTAACCTCATCTTCGACCTGCAAGTCCGCCAGAAACTCACGAATCGCGGCAATATCACGCTGAACAGTCTTGCGACCAACGAAAAAGAGGTTTTCGATTTCATCTACGCCCATTGATTGCTTGGAAATCAGGACGGAATAAAGACGTAAAATCCGTTGCTTGTCATTATATGCTGGTGGTTTTCTTGACATAAGATTTCTCCTAACCCTATTTTATCAAAGCCAAACAGAAAGAAAAGACTTGTTTTTAGAATTATTCGCATGTATGTACTAAAAAAGACTGCTGAAGCAGTCTTTTTTATTTTTAAATTAGACAGAGCGTCGGTTAAAAATCCAATAAGCCAAGGCGTACATAACCAAGACATAGGCACCATAAACGACGAACAGTACCCAGGCACCAGCGCCGAAGTAGGACTGGATGCTTTTATTAAAATCGGAAGTACCACTGTAGTAAGAAACAACGTTCTGAACAGTCAATGGATTCCACTTTAATGGGGCCCAAAGTTGAATCAATGAAGAAGTCACTGCTGACAAGATACTAGTTGCAACTGACATCACAATTCCAAGAGAAATTGCTGCTGCAGAAGACTTAGCGATGTTTGAAACCAAAAGAACAATGGCCATTAAGAATAATGAACCAACAAAGCTCATCAACAATGCAAATAAGAATGACTTCCAATCAAGGCTTGTGTAATAAGTGGTGTAAACCTTTTCAGTTGAGCCATCATGCATTGCCCGGTAAATTAACCGACCAATCGCTGTTCCTGCGAGTGAGAAAACAATCAAGAGGAAGTATTCAACAATGACCGTAATAATCTTAGCTAAAAAGATTTGAAGTCGTGAATACTGACGTGACAATAAGGGACGAATTGTTCCAAAAGTAAATTCCTGCGTAAATGATAGGGCTGTTAAGACCAACATGCCAATCGTAATGATGATACTTGAACCACCCAAGGAACCATATGCTGATGCCTGACTAGCCATTGGCACAAAACTAGTCAAAGTAATAATTGGTAGAACAAAGGCGATAATCGCCCAGATATAGACCCGGTTTTGCTTCCAGGCCTTCATTGCTTCTTGCTTTAATAACGTAAACATGAATTCTCCTTCGTTGACTAGGCACGAGTGGCGTCAGTTGACAATACAGATAACAAATGGTCTTCCAAGTTTCCTTGACCCGTTTGAATATCCGTCACTTCAAGCCCTTCATCAGTGGCTAATTTCAGCACCTTTTGTGCTGTCACATCGCCTTGAACAGCAATCAAGACACGGTCATCGCCCATTGAGGCATCCCAACCCGCAGCCTTGGCTACAGCCAACATCTTATCATTATCACTCGTTTGAACCTTAACCTGGGTCTTTCCTTCGGCCAAGAAATCCACCATCTTTTCACGACGTAAGACTTTTCCCTTATTAATGATCACGACATCATCAGCCAAACGTTGCAATTCATCCAACAAGTGTGAAGAAATCAAGAAGGCTACACCCTTGTCAGCTAGTGAACGAATCAAGGCACGAATGTCATGAACAGACTGTGGATCCAAACCGTTCATTGGTTCATCCAAAACAACAAATTTTGGATTACGGATTAAGGCGATAGCAATCCCCAGGCGTTGCTTCATTCCTAATGAGAACTTCTTTGCCTTGCGCTTACCAAACTTTTCGCCGTCGATTCCAGTAATCTTCATCAATTCATCGATGTCTGCATGATCCTTGGCATCCATGGCATAGTATGTCATATGGTCACGTGCAGTGAAATTAGGATAAATTGCTGGATATTCAATCAAATTACCCATCTTTGCCAATGACTTATTCTTGGCAAAGCGGATGCGTTCATCATCAAAAATGATTTCCCCATCGCTATAAGACATTAATCCAGTAATGGCGCGCATTGCTGTCGACTTCCCAGCCCCGTTAGGACCAATCAACCCAACAATTCGCCCAGGTTCTACGGAAAACGAAACGTTATCCAAAGCCTGGTAAGAACCGAAGTTCTTTGACACGTGATGCAGTTCTAGTAATGACATTAACTATGTCTCCTTTGTCTTGATACTGATCTGAGGATAATTTTTGCGCTACCGGTCTTTGTTTTTGACAATTTTAACACTGTCGCAAAAATCAGTCTCTTCGCCCATTATAACAAAGACTCGCACGCATTCAAAAGCCCAGCACCCATCGCCAATAAAGTTTCAGGTAGTAAAAGGCCCCCTGATAAAAATCAGGGGGTCGTCCATCTGCTGAACCTCCACCTCGGCACGGGAGAGAAGGTATAAATTAGGTTTAGAGAGAAGTATTTATAGATGTGCCGAGATGAAGTTTTTGATGTCCGATATATCGCTATATCGATAATGTAAGTATAGGAAATTGAGATTAAACTAAAATTAAAGAAAAAAATTCTTTTTATTTATTTTTTTTAAAAGAAAAAAGGCCCTTAAGGCTTTATAATCCACTTTTCTTACTTAACCGTTCCCAAGAAATACTTCTTCTTACCGCGTCGTACTAAGATATATTGACCATCATAATTGGCGCTTGGATCAACTTCGGCTTCAACGTCTGTTTCCTTTTGACCATTAATAGTAATCGCACCGTTCGTCACGTCTTCACGGGCCTGACGCTTAGACTTTTCAATACCAGCGTCAACTAAGAAGTCAACTACATTTTGCTTAGCACTAGTTGTTTCAAATCCTGGAACACCCGCAAAAACATCGCGAATTTGTTGGACAGAAAGTGCTGCAACATCACCCGAGAACAATGCCTTGGACAGCGCTTCTGCCTCTTCCACGGCTGCTTGACCGTGAACAAATGCTGTCACTTCTTCCGCTAAGCGCTTTTGGCCAAGACGAGCACCAGGATTTTCAGCAACTTCCTTTTCCAAATCAGCAATTTCTTCGGGGCTCAAGAACGTGAAATACTTTAGATACTTTACGACGTCTTCATCACGCTGGTTATACCAGAACTGGTAGAACGTATATGGTGATGTCTTTTCTGCGTTCAACCAAATGGCATTCCCTTCTGATTTTCCGAACTTCTTTCCAGTAGAATCCGTCATCAATGGAATGGTCAATCCAAAAGCTGGTGCATCGGAACCTTCAACCGTATGAATCAAATCAACACCGGCAGTGATGTTCCCCCACTGGTCGGAACCACCGATTTGCAAACGCACATTTTCTTCGCGCCAAAGATGCAAGAAGTCAATCGCTTGTAAAATCTGGTAAGTAAATTCCGTATAAGAAATACCCGTTTCCAAACGAGAAGCAACGACATCCTTCTTTAGCATGACATTAACGGAGAACAGCTTGCCGTAATCTCGCAGAAATTCTGGCAAGGTCATTGGGCTCAACCAATCGGCATTATTAACGATTGTTGTATCGTCGGAACCAAATAACTTAGTCACTTGAGCTGCAATGCCCTTTTCATTCACTTTCAACTGTTCTTCTGATAGCAATTGACGTTCAGTTGTTGGTCGAGGGTCCCCAATTGATCCAGTTGCCCCACCAACAATAATCACGGCTTTCCCACCGGCTTTTTGGAAACGCTTCAAAACCATAAATGGAATCAAATGTCCCAAGTGCAGGGAGTCGGCCGTTGGATCAGTGCCGACATACGCCCCGATTTGGCCGGCTTTCATTGCCTTCAACAGCCCCTCTTCATCAGTAACCTGGTTTAACGCCCCACGCCACTTCAAATCTTCAATAAAATTCATTTTACTTTCCTCCATTTGATTACCGGCAAGTTCGTCTCAGCTAAAAATCAGGACAAAAAAGCCCTAATCATCACTGATTAGGGCGAATTGTCCGCGGTACCACCTAAATTGCCTCTTTAAGGCCACTCATTTAGTCTTAACGCGACTCGACGTCATCGTTTCCTGTTGTGTAACTCAGTTTAAGAATGGGTTAGCTTACAGCGACCGCTAACTTTCTGCTTTTTCCATGGAAGTAAACTTTTGCCAACAGATGATAGGTCTATTATAACAAATTCCTTTTTTATTTGGGATTTACTTTGATTAGTCACCTTTTTTTTCAAACATATTTAGAGTAGAATTAGTTCAAGAAATATTATAAATTTTAGACACATTAGTTGTAATGTTTCTAACTTATTTTTTTCAAAAATTCATTTTCATAGCTTGCGCTTACTTTATCATTGGCTTTTTATTTTTACTTGATACAGGAGTCCCCATGCAAATTGCTTTAATTGGAGCGGGTCCGAGAAATCTTGCTATTCTCGACCGCCTTATTCAAAAAGCTGATTCAAACCAGGCCTTAACAATTAATATTTTCGACCCTTACCCGGTTGGTGGTCGCGTTTGGAATCCTTTTTTTGAAAATAATCAAACTTATTTAATGAATACGAATCCCAACCAGGTGACGTTATTTAATGATTATGATATTGGTCAACGTCGCGGTGATGATTTAACGCCAAACCTGCTTACTTGGGCCCAATCTTATGCCCTGGCCTTCTTAAAACAACATCACGAATATCCAATGGCTTATCGTGAGGAAGTTTTATCACTAACATCAATGACTGCCTATGCTTCCCGCGGTTTAATGGGTGTCTATGCGGCTTGGTTCTTTGAAGAAATTCTAAAAAACTGCCCAAGTAATCTTTCCGTGCGCTTTCACCAGGTCGCCGTCAAAAGCTTATTAGAAGCTAATCCAGGTTTTAACATCACGACTACCGATTATAATCATTTTTTTGCTGACAAAGTCGTCTTGGCACTTGGTCACCTTGATGCCGAGTTAAGTGAAAAGAAGAAAGATTTGGAAAAGTTTGCAAAAGAAAAAGGCTTTCACTATTATCCTGCCTCTCACCCGGCGGAAAATGACTTTTCTAACCTGAACGAAAATGATACTGTTTTGGTTCAAGGCCTTGGTCTCTCCTTTTTTGATGATCTCTTGTCTTTGACAGCTGGTAAAGGTGGTTCCTTTTTGACTAAAAAAGATGGATCACTTGTTTACCATCCATCTGGTCATGAGCCACATTTGATCATTGGTTCTGGATCTGGCCTGCCACCCCGAGCACATGGGCTTAATCAAAAAGGAGCAAACGAGCTGTATCAACCACGATTCTTCACGCTCGAACGCATGCAGCGCATTGCGAAAGATTGCGGTGGTCACCTACCCTACAATACTTTCCGCCATGTCTTAGATCAAGAGATGACCTACAAGTATCTAACTAACCAAGTAAACCTGCTTGATAAGCTTTCTGATACAGAAAAAGAAGAAATTTTAGATTTTCTAGAAAATCCAAAAAATTGGCAGCATGTTAACGAAAAGTTTCATCTAAAATTAGATGTGCACATTTCTTGGGAAAAGGAAGCAACCCCTTCCCGTGACGTGACTTCTCTTTCTGCTTTCCGGAAATTCTTCGTTCAACACTTAAAAGAAGATATTGATTCTGCCGCCTTAGGTAATGATAAATCACCCCTAACAGGCGCCTATGACATTCTTCGTGATGTTCGTGGTACTGTACGAACACTTTATAATGACCGTCTTTTTGATGAAGATGATTATCAAAAACTCTTAACTGACTTCAAGCTTTTTGATTCACAGCTATCGGTTGGGCCGCCATTAATTCGAATACGGCAACTTTTGGCCTTAATTAAAGCTAAGCAAGTCACTATTGCCGGTCCAAATTTCAGTGTCGATCATAATCAACAATTCTTTACCGCAACTGACCGATTTGATGAGCATTATCAAGGGACTGCCCTCATTGAGGCACGACTCGGCCGGCCTGATTTCCGCACAGCTAAAAGTCCGTTGCTAAAATCTCTCCGTCAGCACGGCTTAATTGTTGGTGATAATCGAATTATTAACCAGGATGGTACTGCTCCTTTAGCTAATACCATTAAAGTTAATCTGAAAACATTTACTGTTTATAACAAGGAAAATCAGTTAATTCCTAACCTGTTTGTCACTGGCGTTCCTCTAGAAGGCCAAAGTTGGTTCACTACAGTAATCCCCCGACCACACGTGCAAACAATCGCTTTCACTGAAGCAGCTACCGTCGTTCACCAAATTTTAAACCAATAAAAAGAAGGTAGGATTTAATTCCTACCTTCTTTTTATGTTCTAAAATCTTTTTAACCGTTGTTTCAATCTTTATCTTTCAAGAAAGCCATTTTTTCTTGGTAAATAGTTGGTGTATCATAATCAAAAATACCATGGTGGCCACCTGAGATGATATGGCAGATGGCTTTTTTTCCTGTCATTTTCTGATACCGAGCAATCAAATCAAGGCTTTGCTGATGAGGCACAACTTGATCAGCACTGCCTGCATAAGCTAATACAGCTGGCGTCTTTTTAGTGAAGTAGTTGGCTGGATTTGCCTGGCTAACACCGATTGGGTTTCCATCGACTGCTAAACCTGCTAAGGCTAATCCTTCAAACGAAATTGCTTGACCTGATTCGGCATATTTAGGTTGAATGCCCTCTTCTTGAAACTGTCGGGCGAATTGATCAAATTCATAAGGTCCATAATTGGCAATTACATGTTTAATTTCTGGCAAATCAGTTAAATCATCGGGTGCTGCAATCCGTCCTAACTTCACTTTGGCCGTTACGGATGAGGCTGTCAGCATTGCCAGCTGTGCGCCTGAAGATTCTCCGATCAAATCAACACTATTGGCTTCTAATTGATACTTTTCTGCATCTTTTTTAGCTTTTGCCAACACCGCTCGAATTTCTGCTACTTGTTTTGGAAAAGAAAATGATTTGGTCGAGATTAGTGCATAATTCATTGAAATAACGGCATAACCTTCTTTAACAAATTTCAATGAAGGTCCTAATTTAAAGGATGACTTCATCCCTCGAACTAATCCGCCTCCCTGAAGGTCCAAAATGATTGGGTGCAACCCGTCACCCGCTGGTAGATACAAATCGAAAAGCTGATAATCTTCTGAACCGTACTTTTGATTTTTGATCACACGGTCAACGTAATCAGGAATCTCAACAGGATCGATTGTCACCTGTGCATCTTTAAATAACATTCCCCCATCCTTTCTGTGTTTCACGTGAAACAGCCGGAAAATGTTTCACGTGAAACGCCATCAAAGAAAAGTAAAGAAAAAGCCAAGAAAGAATCTTAGCTTTAAGAAATATCAATGTTCTTTACTTTTTCTTAATCAATTTCATCCTTGCGACGATTATCCCACAAATAGGCGATCAACAAAATGACCGTCCCTAAATTGGCGCAAACCAGAGAAAAACCTTCCTGCTTGAAAATCCAACTTGCAATCGAAATAAACATCAAAACCAACGCGACAATCGTGACAATAACTGTTGTTTGCTTCATCCTTCTTCACTCTCCTTTTAGACTAACTCTTTTGCTTGCTTTCTGCTAGTGCCTGCAAAACCTTTTCCTGCAGCTCATTATTCTTTTTAATCAAATCGTTGTTTTCTCGCTGCAATTTTTGCAAAGCCATCATATCCTCATGGGGTTCATCATAACCCCATTTTTCACTCTCCGAATTAATTAACTTATTATTAATAAATTGGATTGTATAATAAACCGCCAACGCAATCGAAATCATTGTTAAAAACGAAGTGATAAACGCTGACCAAGCTTGTTGCGTTGCCGCAAAGTACATCGGATGGTTTGGGGTAAAGAGCCATCGCCAAACAAAGGAAATAAAGCTAGCTAACAAGCTCACTAAGTCTTTGATTGCTCCACCAAAAGCATTACCAACAACGACCGAAATCACAAAGGTCAACAGATTCGGTGCAAACAAAAAGCGACGGAAAGAAACCCAGCCAGCAGAAGACTTCTCAAACAGTAAATCTCGCTGCTCGATAAATTCATTTTTCCGTTTTTTTCTCGACATAATATCCTCACAACATTTGCAATATTCTTGTTATAAATTTATTATACGGCAATGTGATATAAAAATCAGGGTCTTTGTCTACTTTTTCAAAAAACCATAATGATAGAACAAATAGGTCGCACCAATCATCATTAAGAACATGATAATGATGGTCACCCACCAGCCCGAAGCACCATGAGCAAAAGGCAGATAATCGACGTTTTCACCATAAAAACCGGAAACAATCGTTGGAATCGTAAAGACAATTGAATAGACAGTTAAGACCTTCATCGTCCAGTTCAAATCCCGATTTCCCAGTGATCCTGTCGCATCTGCAACAGCATTAATCACTTCCATTGCTAAACCAGCCATGTCCCGCGCCTGCTCAACCTCGACCCGAACGGCATCTAATCGATCCAAATCAGCTTCTAAAACGTGATTTTCATATGAACGTCGGATTTGGTCAAACATAATTAAATCGTTTGCCAACGAATTTTGGAGGTAAATCATCTGAATTTGCAGATGCAATAAATCATTAGTGTGCTTCGTTAGTTGCTTACGGCTACTAAACTGTGCTTGAATCGCCCGTCGTTGTCGGTTAATCTCGGTAATTTCATCACCAAACATCGTCATTAATGGGTAAATACCCGTCACCATAAATTCAAAGACCGACATTTCATCATCATCCGAACGATGAAAGGTAGCATCACCAGTTAAAAAATTTTTCTTAATGTAGTCCGTTGGTCGATGCGCAAAAGTGTATAAATTACCATTAACCAAAACAATCCCTAAAGGACGGGTCAAAACTGGTTCCGGTTCAGCTGAGATGACATCTAAAATAATCAAGGCCTCATCCGCTTCAGGATCAAATTCCATTCGAACACTTTCGTTATGGTCATCCGCATAGCCAATCATTTGTTCTGTTAAACCATGGTCGTCCAAAAGAGTTTTCTCGTCTGCAGGACTCATATCAGTGATATGGTACCAAGAAAACTTCGGTGTCTGCTTTAACATCTCAATCATGATGACCCTCCCCCTCACTAATTTTCAAAAAAAATAACATTAGATATCATAGCAAAAAAAACAGTCTAATTAAACCATCGTTCGTCAAACTTTTAAGACCATCAAACGCTCTTCTTTACTATAAAAGTAATCAAAGAAAAAAACCACAGCAAGTCATTGCTGTGATTTCATTTAAACAATAAAAATTAACGCTTTTTACGCTTCTTTGAACGTTGGGCTTTGCGAACCTTACGCGCCTTTTCTTTTTCCAAAGCCAAGGCTTCTTCACGTTCGCGGCGCATCTTGAATGGGTTTTGCAAGAAGAATGTTTGTACCATCTGGAACAAGTTTCCAACCACCCAGTAAAGAGAAACGGCAGAAGGAACAGCCAAAGCCGTAAACAAAATTAGGAATGGAAAGACATATGGCATTGCCTTTGTCATCGCGTTTTGCTGAGGGTTAGCCTGCGTCGACAGCCAAGAAGAACCAAAGGTAAACAAGGCAGCCAAAATCGGTAAGATGAGATAAGGATCTTGGTGACCCAAATTCAACCAAAGGAAAGAACCTGAACGCAACACAGGTGAATTATGAATTCCCTGGTATAAGGCAATCAAAACCGGCATTTGAACTAACAAAGGCAGCATTGAGGCAAAAGGGGAAATACCACGATCCTTGTAAAGTTGCTGCTGGGCGGCAGCTAACAACTGTCGACTCTCAGTATCACGACCAGGATAAGTATCCTGCAAGACCTTAATTTCATCTTGCAAGCCCTGCATCTTCTTCATGGAATCGACCTGATAAACCATCAATGGCAAAATCAGGAAACGAACAAAGACCGTAAAAACAATGATTCCAAGTCCATATGAAGATGAGAACCAAGAAGAAACGCCCAAAATCGAGCGAATAAAGATGGCCACAAAGCCACCCCACAGGCCAGAACCGGCAACATGGCCGCTATATGAAAGGTCAGCAAGAACAATGCCAACAATGGCCAATGCTGCTAAGAGCAATGGCAAAAAACCAATTGTTTTTACCCATTTATTGATTCGAGTCATGATTTTCATCCTTTAAAAGTTTCGCAAGCTTTAGAACATGTTCAAGTTGTTTCTTAATAAAAGCTTGGGACTGGTGTGCTGCAGCTGGTCTGGCAATCACTAAAATATCAACATGTGAATCCAACTTTGGTTTTAATTCCAAAAAAGCTTGTCGAATTCGTCTTTTAACAAAAACCCGGTCATGAGCCTTGCCGACTTTTTTACCAACTGAAAGCCCAAGACGGAAATGTTTTTGATTCTGTTTTTTTAACCGATATAAGACAAAATACTTATTTGCCACCGATTGATGGTGGTCAAAGACGTTTTGAAATTCGGCTGGTTTTTTAATCCGAAATGTCTTGCGCATGGTCTCTTACCTAAATCACCGTTCACTTATGTACACAGGAAAACCCTGCATTAAAAATCCAATAAAAATAAAAAGGCCACTGCATGCAGCGACCTGATTAGGCAGATAATACCTTACGGCCCTTAGCACGACGGCGAGCCAATACCTTACGGCCATTGCTAGTGCTCATACGCTTACGGAAACCGTGTACGCGTTCGCGATGACGCTTCTTTGGTTGGAATGTACGCTTCATCTATATTTCCTCCATTAATAATTTGTCTGCAAAATTTCTTGCAATTCGAGACTAAGCATACCACGGATCCGCCTTTGAGGCAAGTTTTGCACCAAAGTCTCCAGCTAAAATACTAAAAATTTTAAAATCGGGTCAAATCAGCTTTCCACGGCTTTATCCAAAAGAAAACCACAAGGTTGTGGACACAAGGGGACAATAACTGTCTTTTCACACCTTATGCCCGACTTATCCACATATCCACAGGTTGGGGACTGCTTTCTGGGGATAACGTTGAAAAAGTCAGGAAAAACGAGCATAATCCCCTTTTCGACGTTGATAACTTTGTTGATATGTGGATAACCCGAAAATTTGTTCCCTTTCTTCTCCACATGACAGACAGTTATTAGTCCCCAAGCGGGATAACTTTCTTTTTATTCGCTTTCCTGTGGATAACTAGTCTTTCCCCCTTTTTTTTGCTATAATATTCAGCATAGCTTCATCCGTTATCTAATTTTTCTTGGAGATTTACATGTCAAAACAACTTGATCCCGACGTCCTCTGGAAAGAGGTCAGTCTCAGACTTTACAAAACAACCGGTCCTGTCAGTTTTGAAGCAATGATCGCCCCACTTACGCCAATTGGCTTTAAAGATGGCAAACTTGTTTTATCTGTCCCTGCCGACCATGCCGCTGATATCATCCAGGCATGGAATACACAACAATATGCCATGGACTTCGTCCAACATGCCAACGAAATTACCGGTGACTTCATTCGGCCAGAACTAAAGGTCGAAGAAGACAGCGAATCCGAAACAAACGCTCATTTCAACGGCTACAACGAACCCACCCAAATTCCTTTCTCCCAAGAAAACGATTTAAATTCTGATTTTACATTTGATAAATTCGTCAAAGGTGCCGGGAACGAAAACGCCTTAGCAGTGGCCTTGGCTGTTGCTGAAGCACCCGGCAAAGTTTACAACCCCTTCCTTATTTATGGAGGGGTTGGTTTGGGTAAGACACATTTAATGCAGTCCATTGGTAACGAATACGCCACTACCCATCCAAATGCCAGCATCAAATATGCGACAGCAGAAGACTTTTTAAATGACTTTACAGATTCACTTCGTGAAGGAAACAAGGCCGATTCCAATGCAACGGCTAAATTTAAAAAAACATACCGATCGCTCGATATGCTTTTAATTGATGATATTCAGTTTTGGTCGGGTAAGGAAAAAGTGCAAGAAGAGTTCTTCAACACCTTTAATGCCCTAACGAAGGCCGGCAAGCAAATTGTGATGACTTCTGACCGATACCCAACCGATATTCCTGACTTGCTGACTAGGTTAACCTCTCGCTTTGAAGCTGGCATTACTCAGGACATTCAAAAGCCTGATTTGCCAACCCGAGTCGCTATTTTGCGGAACTTGCAGGAACGTAATGATCTCGATATTCCAAACGAGGTCCTGGAATTAATTGGCGAAAAAATTGATACCAACGTCCGTTCTTTGGAAGGAGCCTTTCACAAGTTTGAAGCCAAGATTCGCTTCATGAACAAGCCGGCAACCATTGAAACGGCCCAATCAATCTTAACCGAGTTGAATATCGACCAAGGCAAAAAGATTACGGTGGAACGGATTCAAGAAACCGTCGCCAACTACTTTATGCAAACAATTGCCGATATGCAGGGATCCCGACGCCAGGCTGATTTAGTCACGGCAAGACATATCGCCATTTACCTCACCCGTACCATGACAAACAAATCATTACCCGATATTGGCCGATCATTTGGTGGCCGCGATCACTCATCCATTTCGCACGCCTACAACAAGGTAGCCGAACAGGTTGAAACGGAACCAAAAACAAAGGAACTGATTGAAGACCTCGCAAACGAGATTAAAAACGGGAAATAAGCCTTGTGGATAACACTTTCTTTTCTTTCAAGTTAGTCCCGAAGTTATCAACAGGCAAAAAGTGAGTAAATTAGGCCTCATTCATCAATCCCCCGTTTCCACAGCCCTTATTATTACTACTAGTTAAATAATACTAATATAATATAGATGTACCGACCATAAAGGAGGCCGTGCGCCATGAAATTTTCGATTAACCGTCAAGCCTTTATCAAAGCTTTAAATGATGTTGCTCGCGCAATTTCATCTCGAACAACCATTCCGATTTTGACAAACATTAAATTGGATTTGACTGAGGAAGATCTTGTCTTAACTGGATCAAATGCTGATATCTCGATTAAGATTGCACTGGAAGCCAGTGATACCACCAATGAATTGGTTGTTGAAAGTACAGGTGGCATTACTTTACCAGCAACTTTCTTTATTAATATCGTGAAGCATTTGCCTGCCGACAAGATGACACTTGAAATTGATGGTTTGCAAGCTTTGATTACTTCTGGCTCAGCATCATTTAAGATTAATGGCCAACCAAGTTCCGCTTATCCAAAATTACCTGAATTATCAGAAAGCAAATCATTAAAAGTTTCAGCTGCTCAATTAGTTGAAATTATTGCGCAAACAAAAATTTCGGCTTCAACGCAAGAAAGTCGGCCAATCTTAACGGGAATCCATTTAACGTTGGATGGGAATCAAATTAAAGCCGTCACAACTGATTCACACCGTTTATCGCAACGAATCGTAACGCTAACTGGCACTGAAAATACCGATAAGGTATCCGTGATTATTCCAGCAAAAGCCTTTAATGAATTGCAATCGTTGTTAGATGGACAAAACCGTGTTGAAATTAAGCTTTCAAGTAACCAGGCTGCTTTTATCTTTGGCAAGACAACTTTCTATTCACGCTTGTTGGAAGGGAATTATCCAGAAACTGATCGCTTGATTCCAAGTGAAGCAACTACCGAACTGCAAATTGATGCCGCTGCTTTATCAGGTGCTATCGATCGTGCTTCCCTGCTGTCACACGAATCACGCAATAACGTGATTTTGCTGACCATTAAAGATGGTCAAGCACAACTTTCTGGAAATTCACAAGAAGTTGGTCAAGTGAAAGAAGAGTTAACAGCTGAAAAGGTTGTTGGCGAAGATTTGGAAATTTCCTTTAACCCGGATTATGTTCGTGATGCCTTGCGCGTTTTGCAGGGAAAGACTGTTGAATTGAAGTTTACAACGAACTTACGGCCCTTCATCATTATTCCTGAGGGTGAAACCGATAATAAACAACTTCAGTTGGTAACACCAGTCCGCACATTTTAATCAATTTTTTAGAAAAAGATGGCTCATTCTGATGGCCGTCTTTTTTTGTGCCATTTTGCACAAAAAAGCCTTCTACTGCTTTTTTATTTATTTAGTGTGAATGCCCAAAAGAAAGAAATTGAGCTAAAAACGGCTCTCAGGGGCAAATTAGCGTAAGTATGGTATAATAACGGGGTAAGTATTTACCAGGAAATCGGGGAAAACGATGGCTGAACGCGTAGCAATTAAAACCGCTTATATTACCCTGGCCCAGTTGCTTAAAATGGAAAACATTATTGCTTCTGGTGGGCAGGCAAAAGCTTTTCTCGCTGAGCAATCAGTGTTGTTAAATGGCGAAGAAGAAAATCGTCGGGGCAAGAAATTGTACCCAGGTGACCAGGTTGACTTCCAAGGAGCGCGCTATTTGATTGATCATCAAAGCGCAGAGGAAGATGCCGAAGAGGCTGAAAAACAGGCAATCTTAGCTCGGTTTGCTGCTGGCCAAAAGCAAGCAGCGCACAAGGAAAAGAAACGCCAAACAGCGATTTCTCGTCAACAACGGGCGAATAAAAAAGCGGCTCAGCGGTCATCGAATCAAAAGCCGAGTGGACCAGGCTCTTGGAACTAAGCGAGCTGTCCCTCAGCCATTTTCGTAATTACGATCAAACTGATTTGCATTTCCAAAGCGGGATTAACGTCTTTTTAGGGGAAAACGCCCAGGGAAAAACGAACCTCTTGGAAAGCATCTACGCGCTGGCATTGGCCCGCTCTCACCGAACAAAAACCGATAAGGATTTAATTCAGTGGGGACAAAAAGAGGCCAAAATTACTGGGCGAATCAAAAATCGCTTCGGTCAAACCCCCCTTTCCCTTTCTTGGTCGGCTAAAGGCAAGCAGGCTCGGGTTAATCACCTCGATCAATCCCGGCTGTCAACTTACATTGGCCAACTAAACGTCATTTTATTTGCTCCGGAAGACCTGGACTTGGTTAAGGGAGCGCCGACGGTTAGGCGCCGTTTTATCGATATCGAGTTTGGACAGATGAACAAACTCTATTTACAGCAAAGTAGCCAGTATAAAAAAATTCTCAAAGATCGTAACGCCTATCTGAAGGCTTGGGCACAGGGTGGCCAGCGTGACCAAATCTTTTTAGATGTCTTAACGGAGCAGCTAATTGACGTCGCTAGTCAAATTATTTTGGCGCGACAGAAATTTTTAAACAAATTAGAAGCTCAGGCAAATCAGATTCATCAGGAAGTAGCGAGTCAAAAAGAAGTTTTGACCTTGCATTACCAAACGGCGATTTCAGTTGAAGAGGATATGCAAAAAGACCAAGTACAAGAGGCCCTTTCGTTGGTCTTTGAGAAGAATGCCGATCGAGAGAAGCGGCAAGGCACTACTTTGGCAGGACCACATCGAGATGATTTTATTATTGATGTGAACCAAGCCAATGTGGCGGTTTTTGGGTCACAAGGACAACAGCGAACGGCGGCCCTTGCCCTAAAACTTGGTGAAATCGAGTTGATGCATCAAGAAACGGGTGAATACCCCGTTTTGCTCTTGGATGATGTTTTAAGTGAGTTGGATGCCAACCGGCAGACACACCTCTTAATGGCCATTCAAGACAAGGTTCAAACCTTTATCACAGCTCCTTCCCTAACGGAAGTGGCTCGTCAGTTGATTAAGGAACCTAAAATTTTTATCGTCAAGGCCGGTCATGTTCAAGTGGAAGAGTAGCCATGATGGCGTAAAGGAGAATGATGGCAGAGCAAGAGTATCCAGAAAATCAAGAAGTTGCCGCAGTAAATCCAGAAGAAACAAGTCAAATGCATACGGATGCGGATGCCTATAATGCGGACCAAATTCAAGTTTTGGAAGGCTTAGAGGCCGTTCGAAAGCGTCCAGGGATGTATATTGGGACAACGACGGCGCAAGGTTTGCACCACCTCGTTTGGGAAATTGTCGATAATGGAATTGATGAAGCCCTTGCTGGTTTTGCTAGCCATATTACCGTGACAATCGAGAAGGATAACTCCATCACCGTCACAGATGATGGTCGTGGAATTCCGGTTGATATCCAGTCAAAGACGGGCAAGCCAGCCTTGGAAACCGTCTTTACGATTTTGCATGCCGGTGGAAAGTTTGGCGGCGGCGGGTATAAGGTTTCTGGTGGTCTTCACGGTGTTGGAGCCTCTGTTGTTAATGCCCTTTCAACGTCACTGGATGTCCAAGTTGTTCGTGATGGCCAACTCTACTATATGGATTTCCAAACGGGTCATGTCAAAACCCCGATGACAAAAAAAGATGGGCCATTGCCAATCGAACGAGGTACAATCGTTCACTTCAAGCCCGATGCTGATATTTTCCAAGAAACAACCGTTTATAATTATCAAACTTTGTTAACACGAGTTCGCGAATTAGCCTTCTTGAACAAAGGGTTGCGGATTTCAATCGAGGATAAGCGCTCGGATGAACCACTGAAGGAATCTTTCCATTTTGAGGGTGGTATTAAGGAATACGTTTCTTTCCTTGATGAAGACAAGCAAGCTTTGTTTGATCAACCAGTCTATGTTGAAGGTGAAGAAAACGGCATCGTCGTTGAAGTTGCCTTGCAATACACAACTGGTGTCAAAGAAAACCTGAAGACATTTACCAATAACATCAACACCTATGAAGGTGGTACGCATGAAACCGGCTTTAAGACAGCTTTGACTCGCGTGATTAACGACTATGCTCGGAAGCAAAAGATTATTAAAGAAGGGGCCGAATCATTAACTGGAGAAGATGTCCGGGAAGGTATGACGGCCATTGTTTCAATTAAGCACCCAGACCCTCAGTTTGAGGGTCAAACAAAGACAAAGTTGGGAAATTCGGATGCCCGTCAGGCAACTGATCGGATGTTCTCTGAGACTTTTTCACGCTTTATGATGGAAAACCCAGCTGTCGCTAAGCAAATCGTTGAAAAAGGTTCGCTAGCACAACGGGCTCGTTTATCAGCCAAGCGAGCTCGCGAAATGACCCGAAAGCAGTCTGGTTTGGAAATTTCAAACTTGCCTGGTAAATTAGCCGATAATACTTCAAAGGATCCTGAAATTTCAGAACTCTTTATTGTCGAGGGTGATTCCGCCGGTGGTTCTGCTAAACAAGGTCGTAACCGCTTGACACAGGCTATTTTGCCAATTCGTGGAAAAATCTTGAACGTTGGGAAAGCAACGCTTGACCGGGTTCTGGCCAACGAAGAAATTCGTTCCCTCTTTACAGCCTTGGGTTCTGGTTTTGGCGATGACTTTAATGTTGAAAAGGCCAATTACCACAAGATTATTATCATGACGGATGCCGATGTCGATGGCGCTCATATTCGAACATTGTTGTTGACGCTGTTCTACCGCTACATGCGTCCAATGGTTGATGCTGGCTATATTTATATCGCCCAGCCACCTTTGTACGGTGTTTCTTTGGGAAATTCCAAGAATATGACTTATTTGGATTCCGATAAAGAACTAGAAGACTACTTGGCTCAATTACCAAGTAATGCTAAGCCAAAGGTTCAGCGGTATAAGGGTCTTGGAGAGATGGATTATGATCAGTTAGCGGATACAACGATGGACCCTGCTAATCGACGGTTGTTACGGGTTGACCCGGCCGATGCCGAAGAAGCCGATGCTGTGATTGATATGTTAATGGGTGGCGATGTGCCACCACGGCGTCAGTTTATCGAGGATAACGCGGTCTTTGTTCAAGACCTCGATATTTAATTGTCGGTCGTGTTTGACGAGGAGTAAACGAAATGCCAGAAGAAATGGATACTCGGATTCAAAATACGCATTTGTCCGAGCAAATGAAGACATCATTCTTGTCCTATGCCATGTCAGTAATCGTGGCCCGGGCATTGCCTGATGTCCGCGATGGAATGAAGCCCGTTCATCGTCGAATTTTGTATTCGATGATTGAACAAGGCAATACGCCGGATAAGCCCCATAAGAAATCAGCCCGTATCGTCGGGGATGTTATGGGTAAATACCACCCTCACGGTGATTCAGCAATTTATGAATCAATGGTCCGGATGGCACAGGATTTTTCATACCGCTACATGCTTGTTGACGGCCACGGAAACTTTGGTTCTGTCGATGGTGATAGTGCCGCTGCCATGCGATATACCGAAGCACGTTTGTCGAAAGTGGCGATGGAAATGGTCCGTGACCTGAACAAAGATACGGTCGATTTTGTGCCGAACTACGATGGTGAAGAACGCGAGCCAGAGGTTTTGCCTGCTCGAATCCCAAACCTCTTGGTCAACGGGGCAACTGGAATCGCCGTTGGAATGACAACCAACATCCCAACGCACAATTTGGGTGAAGTTATTTCGGCCTTGCATATCTTGATGAACAATCCGGAAGCAACAACCGCTGATTTGATGGAAGCATTGCCTGGTCCTGATTTCCCAACTGGCGGTATCGTGATGGGTAAGGCTGGGATCCGAAAGGCCTACGAAACTGGTCGTGGGACGATTACGATTCGGGCCAAGGTCGATATTGAAACGACAAAATCAGGTCGGGAGCAGATTATTGTAACCGAACTCCCCTATGCCGTTAACAAGGCGCGCTTGATTGAACGAATTTCGGAGTTAGCTCGCGATAAGAAGATTGAAGGCATTACCGGTATTCGCGATGAAACCGATCGTGAAGGCTTGCGAATTTCAATTGACGTTAGACGGGATTCTTCCGCTTCAGTTATTTTAAATAACTTGTACAAGCAAACCCTTTTGCAGACTGGGTTCTCTTTCAACATGTTGGCCATCGACCATGGTGCCCCTAAGACACTGAGTTTGAAGGAAATCCTGGTTGCTTATCTGAACCACCAGCGTTCTGTTATTCGTCGTCGGACGATCTTTGACTTAAAGAAAGCCGAAGCACGGGCACATATCTTAGAGGGCTTGCGCATTGCCCTCGACCACATTGATGCAATTATCAATATTATCCGTTCATCTAAGACATCTGATGAAGCCAAGACGCGCTTGATTGAAGGTTACGACCTTTCTGACAAGCAGTCACAGGCTATTTTGGATATGCGTTTGGTCCGGTTGACCGGTTTGGAACGCGATAAGTTAGAGGATGAATACCAAAAGTTGGTTGCTTTAATTGCTGATTTGAAAGATATCTTGGCCCACCAGGAACGAATCGATCAGTTGATTTACGATGAATTACTTGAAATTCAAAACCGCTTTGGTGACCTACGTCGGACTGAATTACAAGTCGGTGATGTGACCAGCATCGAAGACGAAGATTTGATTGAAGAAGAAGATGTGATTGTTACTTTGACCAATAACGGCTACATCAAGCGAGTGCCAGCGAGTGAATTCAAGGCACAAAACCGTGGTGGCCGTGGTGTTCAGGGAATGAATCTGAATGATGAAGACTTTGTAGACCAGTTGGTGAACCTTTCAACTCACGATTCCCTCTTCTTCTTTACCAACAAGGGGAAGGTCTATCGGATGAAGGGTTACGAAATTCCTGAATACGGTCGTCAGGCCAAGGGAATCCCCGTAATTAATCTTTTGAACTTTGAAGAAGATGAAAAGATTCAAACTCTTCTTTCTGTTAACGGTAATCCGGCTGAAAGCCAGGATAACCTTTTCTTTGTCACCCGTAAGGGTGTTGTCAAACGAACACAGGTGCAAGACTTTGCCCATATCCGGACGTCCGGTTTGAAGGCCTTGACCCTTCGCGACGATGATGAAATTTTGAAGGTCTTGCAGACAGATGGCTTGCAAAATATTGTGATTGCCACGATGAATGGTTACTCTGTGACCTTTGCGGAAGAAGCGGTCCGTCTCATGGGTCGTGGCGCCGCGGGTGTTCGAGGAATCAACTTGCGTGACGGGGATGAAGTAATTGGTGCCGATATCCTAACGCCAGACTCTAAGGTTTTTGTGATTAGTCAAAAAGGCTATGGAAAGCAAACAGCTGCCACAGAATACCCTGTGAAGGGCCGTGGTGGTAAAGGAATTAAGACAGCAACCATTACCGAAAAGAACGGACCTTTGGCCGGAATGGTCACGGTTGATGGCGATGAGGACATCATGGTCACGACTGATCAAGGCGTCATGATTCGTTTCAGCGTTGATACGGTTAGTCAAACTAGTCGAGCAACGCAAGGCGTTCGTTTGATTCGTTTGGAAGACGACAGTAAGGTAGCAACCTTGACGAAATTGGAACCGGTTGAGATGGACGCTGAGAGTCCAGAAGCTGCTTTGGTTGAAAGCCAGGAAGAAGCAGATAATAGCCAGTCCCCCGTTAGCGACCAAGTTAGTGACTTAGTTGCTCGAGCAGAGGCTGACCAAAACGATACAGATTCTGAACAATAATTAAAATAAAACGCCACGGTATTGAAGGATGAATCGTCCTTGATTGAAAGACCGTGGTTTTTTTTACCAGAAGTCAAGCTTATCAAGGGTTTTGACTTCTTTTCTTTTGCTAAAACTAATGATTTTATTTTGGATAAAAATGAGAAAGTTGACATTTTAAACTCATCAATATATAATCATTTTAGATTAAGAGAAAAGAGGAGGACCACTCATGCGAATGTGTATGCAACGAACATATCGAGAACGTGATAAACACAAAAGTTGAGAAGATGGTCCTCAAAATAAGTTACGCATAGATTTTCGTTGCATTGTTTGATAATAGCTACCAGTAGTATTAGATGACTTTTGGAATGGAGCAAGATGCGATTGAAAGGCAACTTCAATTTTTGGAGTTGCTTTTTTTGTGGCTTTTTTTTTGAGGATACCGTTGATTCTCGTTGTGGAAATAGGGAGAATTTTATGTCTTGGATATACATCCAACAGGCAATTCCGGCTTTTATTAACGGCTTTTTTCTAACGTTAAAATTGGCCACCATTGGGATTATCGGTGCCCTTTTGCTAGGAATTGTTGTTGCGTTTTGGCTTTACTATCAAGTTATTGGCCACCATGTATTGCGGCTTTATATAGCCGTCTCACGAAATACGCCGTTACTAATCCAACTATTTTTTATTTACTATGGCTTGCCGGGCATTGGTTTAAAAATACCGGCCGAGCAGACAGCCATCCTTGGCCTGATTTTTCTAGGTGGGTCTTATATGGCCGATGCTTTCTTAGGTGGCCTGGAGGCAGTGCCTAAGATTCAGGTGGAATCAGGGCAAGTGGTTGGATTAAGTACCTGGCAACTGGCACGATATGTTATTTTTCCGCAAGGAATTTTGTATTCGCTGCCAGCGATTGGTGCCAATATTATTTTTTTAATTAAGGAAACGTCCATCTTTACAGTGATTGCCATTCCCGAGATTACCAATACGGCATTAGACCTGATTGGTCAAAATTATCGCAGTAATGAATATTTATTAATGATGGTTGTTAGTTATGCAATTATTTTAATTCCCCTTTCGCTGGGACTTTCTTGGTTTGAAAGGAGGCTGCGCCGTGTTAACTTCAGCAATTAATCTTATTCTGGCTGGAACGAACCTTAGTCGATTGATTGAGGGGTTGGGTGTGACGATTGAAATTTCTTTTTTGTCCATTTTCTTTGGCACAATTCTTGGTGGCTTTTTGGGTTTGTTGTGGTCGAACGTTACAGGGGTTGAACGAGGATTTTTCCGCACTTATTTGGAAATTTTTCGAATCGTGCCAACGATTCCCCTGCTCTTTTTGTTTTATTACACTTTTCCGCGGGATTTAAATTTCAATTTACCCGCAACAGTAGTGAGCGTTTTGGTTTTCTCACTATGGTTTGGCGCCGAATTTTCAGATATTGTCCGTGCCGCGGTTCAGTCGGTTGCGAAGGGACAAAAAGAAAGTGCCTATGCAATTGGACTGACGACTTGGCAGAGTTATCGCTATGTCCTGCTACCTCAAAGCTTGGTCAATATCTTGCCAGCATATATTAATTTGAGTACGCGGATTATTAAGACAACTTCTATCTTGTTATTGATATCTGTGACGGAAGTCATTACGGTTGGCCAGCAAATCATTGAAGCCAATTCGTCGAATCGAGCGGTACCACTTGTCGTTTACGGTCTAATTGCCCTTTTTTATTTTTCAATCAATGGCACCCTCACCTGGTTAAGCAAGAAAATTGAAAGGAAAGTCGTTGCTAATGACAGATGAAATAATTCAAGTAAGGCACTTAAATAAAAAATTTGGCGACAAAGTCGTTTTAACAGATATTAACCTCACCATTCCCAAAAATAAGGTAACCGTGGTTCTGGGGCCATCTGGTTCAGGGAAATCAACGTTGATTCGTACTTTTAATGGGCTCGAATCATTTGATAGCGGCGATTTAGAAATTTTCGGTCAAAAGATTGACCCACATGATAAAAAAGCCTTTGCGGTCATCAAACATGAAATTGGCATGGTCTTTCAAAGTTATGATCTCTTTCCGAATCGAACGGTGATGCAAAACATTACCTTAGGACCATTGAAAGTTCAAAAAAGAAATGAAAAAGAAGTTCTTGGCCAGGCAAGGCAATTACTTGCTGAAGTCGGATTAGAAAAATTTGAAAATTATTATCCACGGCAATTATCCGGGGGTCAAAAGCAACGAGTGGCCATAGTGCGTGCGCTGATTTTAAATCCAAAACTAATGCTCTTTGATGAAGTAACGGCATCACTTGATCCGGAAATGGTTCGTGGGGTCTTGGGAATTCTCAAACAATTAGCCGAGCAGGACTTAACGATGGTTGTGGTCACCCATGAAATGAATTTTGCCAAACAAGTTGCTGACAAGGTCATCTTTTTGGATAGCGGTGAAATTGTGGAAGAACAAGCTGGGCAAAAATTCTTTCAGGAACCACAAACAAAACGGGCTCGCGTTTTTTTGGAGAGTATGTCTTTTTAGAACAAAGAAACTAGGTATTAATTAAGATTAATAAGGAGAAAAACAATGAAAAAGAAAATTATTTGGTCATTAGTAGCTGTGTTGGTTATTATTGTTGGTATTTTTAGTGTCCATGCGCTCACCTCAAAGGACAGTTCAAGTCAAAATGGTCGCACTATTCAGCAAATTAAAAAATCTGGTGAAATTAAAATTGCTGTCTTTGGTGATTTGAAACCTTACGGTTGGGTTGATCAAAACGGTAATCGTCAGGGATACGATATTGCTTTGGCTAAGAAAATCGGCCAAGACCTCGGCGTTAAGGTTAAGTACGTGCAGGTTAACGCCAATGCCCGAGTTGATGCTCTTAATTCTGGCAAGGCCGACATTGCCCTCGCTAATTTCACGGTCACGCCAGAAAGAAAGCAAGTAATTGATTTTGCCAAACCATACATGAAGGTTTCAATCGGTGTCGCTTCAAAGAAAGCAAGCTTAATTACCAACGTTAATCAGTTAAACGGTAAGAATTTGATTGTCAACAAGGGAACAACGGCTGAAACATACTTTACGCAAACGTACAAAAATGCCAAGTTATTGAAGTTTGACTCAAAGACACAACAGTTTGCTGCCTTGAGCGACGGACGAGCAGATGCCATTACGGATGATAATTCATATCTCTTTGCCTGGGTTAAGGATCACCCAGACTATCAGGTCGGCATTAAGCAATTAGGTGACCAAGCCTATATCGCCCCAGGTGTTCAAAAGGGTAACAAGAGTGTTTTGAATTGGACTAACGATGAAATTAAGAAGTTGAACAACAACGGCTTCTTTACGGGCGATTATCAACAGAACTTGGCACCGTTCTTTGGGGATGATGTTAAGGCAAGTGATATTACGATTAATAAGTAATTTTGAATGACTTATCCCTCCCCTTTGTTTATCCAATCGTTTAAATCAGTTTTCAAAAAAACATCACAACCACACTATCCGTGGTCGTGATGTTTTTTTTTTAATCATTGCGCTTGAAGTTTGGATTTTCATCTTTGCTTGGTGGTTGAGTAAACCAAGTCGTGTGCATTCGGACTTCGCTTGCATAGCGACGAGAAACGGGTAAGGCATTGCCGGTTGAGAGCGTAATAATTTTTTTCTTGGGTTGGTAGTCCTTTAAGTAGTTTAAATTAATCGCAAAGCTTGAGTGAATTTGACAAATATCTTTATGGAGTGGGACAACGGTTTTAAGTGTGGCCCTGATTTTTGTGATACGGTCGTGTTCATGCAAAATAAGGTGATGAGTCCCCTTTTCACATGAGATATAAATGATATGTGTTAGGTCAATTAAAATTGACCGTGTTCCGTTTGGAAAACGCACAAAAATTGGTTTTGTATAAAAAATTTTGTGAAGATTGTACTGAGCTTTTTCAATGGCACGTAAAAGACGCTTTTGAAAAGCTAAATCACGGTCATTCTTAATAATGAAGTCTAAAACCCCTACTTGGTACTCGAAACAGTAGTTAGCCAATCGACTGTCTTCCGCTAAGAGAATGATTTGGGCGTTGGGATTGTTCTTCTTAACTAATTCGGCAGTTTGAAAGCCAATTTTTTCGTGACCACGGATTTCCAAATCAATAATTAAAATTGGACCTCTTTTATTTGAATGAATCGCGAGTAAAAGTTCTCGTGGAGTTTCAAAAATATGTGGATCGGTTAAAATTTTACGGAACAAGCGCTGGTCACGCTTCTTTGTTGTTAGAATATAGCAAGCCATATTCGCCTCCTTTCCCGTTTAGAAACCTTTCTAAATAAATGGATGAAATTGATAAGTACTATTAGTTAAAGAATAAATTCTATATTAATTATACGAAAACAATAATTTTTTACCACAAATATTTGTAAAAAGTCGCATTTTTAATCATATTTAGATAAATGTTAAATTTAAAGTGATGTAAAGTACAGTATCTTTTTACAATAAATTAACAAAAAGCAGTCATCATTGAAAAATGTACAATAACACCTTTTAGTGTAATCAAAACTTTCAAAAAATTATCAAAAAAACTATTGACGAGTAGGAGGGCAGGCGCTATACTAGTTATTGTTCGTTACGAAGCAAACGTGCTTCTAACGAAGCGC
>DWTH01000014.1:0-35580 GCA_018250975.1 Gorgythion begga
CGCAAGATAATTTGAACTTTATTATTGATGACGATATTAAAAGTAATTTGATCACCAGTGTAAACTTGTTAAATCGGTTGATCGAAATTCAAAATCAAAATACGGAAGAGCTGGTCACGATTGAAAAAATCTTGACGGAATGGTTAGTGATTGAAACGCACGGTGAGGAGGACGAACTCTAAATGTCAAATTACAAGCGCATTAATGTCCGGTTAACTAAATTGAACCAAGAGCAGTTGATTGAGTTGCATGACTATGTGGCGCATGATCCATGGTTGAGAAAGCAAATTAAAAGTGATAATCAGTTAATGAATTTTGTGATGAGTGAATTTATGTTTTTGTTTTGTCACACCATGCAAGGGTCCCAAGTCACGTTTGATGAACGCGAAAAACAATTATTGACAACCCCAGTTACGTCGGATCAGACGCGCGAACTTAAACAGAAGCTGACGCACTTGGACCAACAGAGTTCGCAGTTAATGTACTTGGTAATGTCCATTTACAATCGGAATGCCGGCGATGTGCAAGAGGGTGGCTCGATTTACACCCCCGGTGCCGTGAATAATACGACCAAGCAATTACTGCGAGAAATGATTGAAGGTGACTATCAAAAAAATAAATTGCGGCAAGGTTAAGGCCAGTTAGGAAGGTGAGCACATGTCATTAAAGTTACCCGGGGTGGCCAAAAATAAGCAGCGTGCCCAACAGTTTCAAGCGCTGTTAACCCAGCTCGCCACATATGATACGGTCGAGCATAAGTGGGCCGAAGAAATTGGCGAGTACGATAACCAGCGCGAGGAATTTGTCATTGATGACGGGCTTTATCAGTCTCAAGTTGCCAGGGAGGATTGGGCCCGCATTAAACATGAACGTGACTTATATCGACAACTCGTTAAGGTGCGACCGATCCCATTTACGGACTTTGAAGCCCATGAACAACATGATGAAATGGCGCGTCAAGAAATTTTACAAGCGGCGGTTCGGATGGCCGGTTATGGGTTTACGGAGCGCGAAATTTGTCAGGAATTAAATTTATCACGCGACTATTTGAAAATTAATCGCCAGGCTTATCGACAACTAAAACTAAAGGAGCGACGGTAATGGAATCAGAAAATAAATCAAATATGACAGTTAGTGTTAGAACCATGCAACTGATTAATCGACCAGCTGATGTGACGTATCGGGGTTACTTTGAGTATACCCAAATGCATTGTTTAGATACGCCGTTTGATGAAGCGGTGGACGAATTATCACCACTGGCCCGGACGGTTTTAGGGCATCAATTAGAGCGAGCTGAACAAGATTTTGCGACCTTGAGCGAGATTCGGTGGTCAGGGTCATTACAATTTCTACGCGGCCAACAATTGTATAATTGGCAAACCAAACGGGTCGCTACCGACAAAATTAAGGCGGCGATGCGGTCTGGGATGGCAGCACTGTTAAGTGCCAACCAGTTAACGGACGCCAGCTTTTGGTGGGGTGCATTGGAGTTGTTACCAGATAATCTGCACGTTAGAATTGGGTTAGTCAGTCAGCGCCAAGCAACCGGAAATGGCACCAAACATTTAAGCCCAGATTCGTTACAGATCTTTCAAGCGCAGGTGCAAGCCGCGTTAAGTAAGTAGTCAGACCGACGGTTAACACCCAAAAACTAAAGAGGAGAACGCTAATGACAACTGAAATTAAGTTACGTTATTTTGAATTTGAAACCAGCAACGGGGCAGACTATGACGCCCTAATTGCGGCTAAAGATCGGGCCACCGCCATCGAGGTTTATTACCAAGAATTGTCAGATCGAACGCTAGAAGCGACAGTTAATTGTCAGGAAGTGACGGCTGAAAAGGCGTGGGCCATGGTCAAAGCCAGTAATGATCCTGATGTTGAAATGACCATTGAAGATAAGTTAGCTGAATTTGAGGTGCCCGGGGTCTTACTTTGGCCGGCGGATTTTGTTTAATGAACTGCCGGCTGATCAGCGAGGAGGTGTCTAGATGGCTAAACCAATTGAAGGGCCGCAACCGGCGATTATTTTTAAAGTCAAGTATGTTACGGCCCGTGGGGTGAGTAGTGGGACGCAATATAGCGGCTTTTTAGATTATACGCAACGTAAACAAGCAACTGACCGGGAACATGACAGCACGTTAACGCCAGCGGCCAAGGAACCCGCCCGGTATGAAAAGTTTATTGATTATACGGCGCGCAATAGTGCAACTAAACTGGAAACTAGCGAGCAGGGGAGCACGTTAACGCCGACGTTTAATCAAGGTAAGGATCAGTTAACCGTGGCGGAGACGCAGCAATTAAAAGCCCAATTAGATGAAGCCCAAGCTAACCAAGCTACGTTGTGGCAGGGGGTGCTCTCGTTTTCCACCAAGTTTTTGATTGATAATCGGATTTACGATCAGCAAACAGAACACTGTGATCAAGCGAAGCTCAAAACGGCTGTGCGCCAAAATATCAGGCAATTAATGACGCAAAATCAATTAGCTGAAAGTGGCTTTTGGTGGGGTGACATTCAATTTGATACTAATCACATTCACGTGCATTTAGGTATTTCAGAACGCCAGCCTCATCGCGCCGTCAGCCGCCAAGCTGATGGGCGGTTAAGGGTTCATGAAGCCCGCCACCAGCTTGGCAAGCGGTCAATGTTAGCCTTTAAAAGTCGCGTCATGCATGATGTTATTACCTTAGGACGACCAGAAATGCAGACTAAGCAGTTACAGCGAGAAAAGCAGTTAGGCGAATTACGGGCGAGTTTAAGGCAAACCCTGAAAGCTAAAGTGCCCGCTAATGATTTAGAAAAATTAATGGCCGTATTACCAGCTGATCGCCGACTATGGCGGTATCGAAGCAATGCGCAAAGTATGGTCAAAGCGCAAACCATCGCGCGGGAAATGGTGGCGAACTACCTCGACCACGACCCGGACTATCAAACCTTTAAGCAGACGGCCCAACAATTAGATCAATATAATGCGGCCGCGTTTGGGCAAAAAACGGCGGGCCGGACGGCGAAGCACAAAGACGATGAATTGCGGGAACGGTTAACCAATGCTTTATTCAAGGCTTGTCGGGAGGAACCGGCGACCAAGGCGACCTTAACAGTTAACGGCTTGGCCAGCCACTATCAAGCGGCGGATATCGAAGTTAATCGTGAGCGGATCAAGTGGTTAAAGCACCAACAACGGTTTCACCCGTCCCAGGAGCAAGCGGCGGAACTACGCACTCGCCGAATAGCGTTCGGTCAACAAAATGCACATGCGCTCGCCGAAAAAACGCAAGCCAACCAACAAGCATTAGCTAAAATGTCTGCGGTCAACAATACTGGTCAAGTGGCCAAACAAGCGTTAACAGCGCGCTACCACCAACAGGCACAGTTAGCGGCATTAAAACTGACGCCCGCATGGGAACGCACCGATCCAGACGAGCAGCGGTATCAACACTTAAAAGCGTATTTTACGAGCGTCGTCAACGTCCCGGTTAATCAATTAACGCCCCCACGGGTAGCCGCCATGACGGCACAGTTAGCGGCCGAAAATCAATTAGCGGCGCAGTGTGACGAACAAAAATTAACCCCGGAATTGCGGCAAGCCCTTAGTCAGGCGTATCACTTACCCGCTGATTTTACCGCCAGTGACTGGCAACAACAGATCACAACGACACAATTGTTGTTAAGGAAAAAAGCCCAATTAGCGCAACATAAAGCTCAAATGCCCGCCGACCAGGTAAAAAAAGCGTACCAAGACATTAAGAACTTGACCCAGCAATTAAAGGTGGGTTACGGCGAACCCTTTAAGGCGCCGGGTGAACGGCCGCAGACGCCCGAGGGTAAGACGCCCAGTGAACGGTCACGGACTCGCAAATTTAAAGCGCGGCGGGGTACCGGTATACAACGGGCGTTTAAAAAGCAACAACGCCGGTTAGGCCACCAGTTAGTGGTCAAACAAACTCAAGGGTTACAAAAGGAAGTCCGGGCCGCCCAACAGGCACAAGTTGCCGATACCCGGGCTAAGCAGCAAATGTTTAGTCAACAAGCGGCGATTGAACGCGAACAAGAAGCAATGGAACGGGGGCGTTAAATGCGACTCGCAACCGGATTGAAAATCATGACCTGGTTAGTGTTATTTGGCTTAACCAGTTGGAGTACCAGCCTATTTACGATTGGCATTAGCCAACCTGATGATGGCTTAATGGCCCTCGGTTTAATGGGCTTAGGACTGGCGGGATGGTGGCTTAGTTATGGGTGTTGGTCAGAACTGATCACGCCACTTAATCGCCGTAGTTTGATTTGGGGGCTGGGTTTATTAGCTAGTTTAGTGGGATTTAGTCTGGTTTGGGTGAGTTTATCGGTTTGGTTAGCTGGCGGAAGGCCGACTGGCAATCAAGCCCAATTGAATCAACTCTTAACCCAGACCGGGTGGCGCCAATGGCTCATGTGGGGCCAAGTGGTCATTATTGCGCCAGTGTTGGAAGAAGCGTTGTATCGTGGTTTGTGGCAAGCGTGGTTTCTAACCGCCCACCCGAAGTGGCAACTCCTACTTAGTAGTGGGTGTTTTGCGTGGGTGCATGCTGGGTTTAATGTGGGGGCCGGACTACTCTATTTAGGAGCCGGCTTAATCTTAGGTTATGGTTTTAAACGAACTCAGGACTTGAAAATCACGATAGGGGTGCACAGTTTATACAACTTATTAGGGCTGATTATTTAAAGCAAAAACCCACTACAAATGCCGATTTAACAACATTTGTGGCGGGTTATATGGTATAATATCAGCATAGAGCAGTTAAGGCGGTGGCTATTTCCAAATTGGAGGTGGTGCTGATGGTGTAAACCAGAAAAGCAACCCCAAAATTCCAATGAAAGGAGTAGTCGAGTGTCCATCGTGGACGCTTTACAGCTAATGTTAGCCTTTGGGACATTTATTGTCGCTTTGTTAGCATTAGTTGTTGAGTTGATCAAAAATCAACAAAAATAGCCGCCTTAGCTCTGGTCAGCTAGCGACTATCTAGTCAAAATCTTGCCACCGTCTTAAACGGGCTCTATACCGGGAAGCTATGTTGAGACATGGCTTCCTTTTTCTATGTCTACATTATAGCACGAATGAGTTAGGCTTTGAAGGGATTGAACCGTCAGGACTGGTTGATTGGGGCTGGGCTAAACTAGGGTGTTATTTAGCTACTAGTCGTCCCGTTGACCACACAATCGGCTAACCCGGAAATTAGGACCAATGCTAAAACAGCTCCAAGGGTGATTTGCCACTTTAGATAACCCAGTTGGTAAGATAAGCCAAAGTGAAGAGCTAAAAATAATGTTAGAATGAGGGTTATACGATGACAGAAAAAAAGAAAATCAAGCAAGCACGACCAGCCATTAAAGATGGGGCTTGGCAACTGGAAGACCATACGCAGGGCGAAGATTGTCATGAAGCTTTATTGTTCAAAATGACTGATGAGGCGCACGAGTTTGCCCTACCATTATCGGTGGTGATAAATTGTTTATGGATTGCGGAAAAGGAAGGTTATGTACCGGAATTACCAGCACAATGGTGGCTAGATGTCAGGAATGCGTATTAAATATTGTGAGGTGTTGAGATGGATAGATTTAAATTAAACCCTGGTATCGGGCCAACTTATAAAATAACCAAGGTGAATTTTGAAGCTCAGACTTTAAAGCAAGAACCATACGTGCAAAGACAAGCTAAGCGGGTTTCTTATTATGCGGTCTGTCCAGAATGTGATAATCCAATTCAGATTGTCGGTTTACAAAGAGATACAGTTGAAGGCAGTAAAAAGCCATATGGGCGGCATAACAAACACAGTATTGCCGATCTAGCAACGTACTCGGAAGCTGATTATCTAGATTGTCCGTTTGCCAATCCTAGTTGGAAAAAGCCCACCGGGAAAAGAAGCCCCCATAGTCCCTTAGCCAATAAAATGCTAGCAACGATGGCGGCGCAGTTTGATCGTGTTATTAAGGTATTACGGACAAAGACGGGACTGGCAATTAGTCGCAACATGGCTAGAAAAATGCTTGAAACCTATATGTTAGATGAAGGTTGGCTGTATCGACAAGCAACGTTGAATAATTTGCCGTGGATATTAGGTGAAAGTTCACCAGCATTACCATTGTTTGGCCAGTTTATTCAAAAGAAAAGCGCGCTAGCACAGGCAATTCGTGAGAAGTGCCCAGCAATTAATTTAGAACCTGGACAATTAAATGATCAGTTAGTCCAAATTAGAAATAAACCGGGCCAGTTTATCAAGTTGAGTTTCATATTTTGTAACCACCAAAGAAACATTAATGATGATAGCCTACATGAATCGATTGATTTTTTGGTGTTTGGGATTAGCCAGGTGGAAGCTAATTACACGGTATTTAAAAAAAACATTCCCATAGAAGCCAATGACTTTACTGACACTATCAGCAGTCAAACTAAGGATCAGCGAGATCAGGCCCTATTACAATTAGCAAAAGAAGTGATTGAAAGCAATTTGTGACAAATAAAAACCACTCATAATGGGGAGTTATGAGTGGAAAGGAGTTTCAATTCTACATCAAAATAGGATACCAAAGTTAAGAATTGGATATATATATCAATTGGAGGATTAATATATACAATGGTCACTTTAATACATTAATTGGGAAAATGCAACTAAATAACACCCACAACAAACGTTGAATTAACGGCGTTTGTTGTGGGTGTTATGGTATAATAGTTGGGTAGAGAAGTTAAGACGGTGGCTATTTCCAAATTGGAGGTGGTGCTGATGGTGTAAACCAGAAAAGCAACCCCAAAATTCCAATGAAAGGAGTAGTCGAGTGTCCATCGTGGACGCTTTACAGCTAATGTTAGCCTTTGGGACATTTATTGTCGCTTTGTTAGCATTAGTTGTTGAGTTGATTAAAAATCAACAACAAAAATGATCGCCTTAGCTGTGACGAGCTAGCGATCATTTAACAAAATGCGAGTCACCGTCTTAAACGGCTCTACATCGGGAAGTCATGTCTCCACATGGCTTCCTTTTTCTATGGTCATTATAGCACAACCAGCTAAAATTGGTGGTTGCGAATTCATGGTAATAAAAGACCACTCATCATGGGATATGAGTGGCATGAAAATGAAAAAACTAGGATACTAATTTAAAGAAACCGAAGGTACTTATTACTTTTAGAGGTAGAAAAGTACAATGATTACTTTAATACATTGATGGGGAAAATGCAACTAAAGAATACCTAGTAACAAACGCTGTTAAATCAACGTTTGTTGTGAGTTCTATGGTATAATCTAAGCATAGAGCAGTTAAGGCGGTGACTATTTCCAAATTGGAGGTGGTGCTGATGGTGTAAAACCACTGAAGCCCATAAATCCCAATGAAAGGAGTAGTCGAGTGTCCATTGTGGACGCTTTACAGCTAATGTTAGCCTTTGGGACATTTATTGTCGCTTTGTTGGCATTAGTTGTTGAGTTGATTAAAAATCAACAACAAAAATGATCGCCTTAGCTCTGACCAGCTAGCGATCATTTCATCGTATTAAGTAAAGTCACCGTCTTGAACGGCTCTATATTGGGAAGCCATGTCTCTACGTGGCTTCCTTTTTTGATACTTATATTGTAACACGCTTGGGTTAGGTTTTGAAGGAATTGAACCGTCAGGGCCGGTTGGCTGGGGCTGGGCTAAACTAAGGTGTTATTTAGCTCCTAGTCGTCCCGTTGACCACGCAGCCGACAAATAAAAAAACTACCAACAAGCCAGAAGGTCTGTTAGTAGCGGAATAGGGTAATAAGGTCTGTTTTAAATCGGGGGAGATAAAACAGTTTATTAGGGGTTGATGCTTGATCAACCGTCATAAAGATAACACACAATGAAGTTCAAGGTGAAAACCTCCCTTTTGCTTTGCTTGTGGCTTGAACTAAAATGACAGTTCAGGACATAACAGGTTTCGCTATCGAAAACTACAGCTTCTATAATACAGAGGTCATCAAAGCAGCCAGAAACATGAGGCCAATTTAGAAAGGAAGTTAGCTGATATGACAGAAACCAAAAGTATGCAGGCACTACAAGTCCAGCTTGAGAAGGCTGAACAACGGATACAATGCATTAAGGCGAAGCAGCGTAAGTTGAAGCAACAAGCACGGGATAAGTTCTATCGCCAGGTTGGTAGACAAGTTGTGCAACAAACTGGTATTAAGGCCGTAGCGGAATTGACCGACTGGCAATTAATGCCAATCTTGAAGTTGCCAGGTGAGCAAGAATTTCAGGAATTTGCTGATACCCCAGTTGTACCAAGCCAATATGCGACAGTTAGTGAGATCAAAAGTTATTTGGATCAACAGGGGATTACGTATCGGCCCACGCAATCTAAAAGTGAGTTGTTAGCTTTATTGCCATGATAGGAGGCAGCAGATGTCAACGGTTATTTTAGCAGAAAAGCCCAGTCAGGCGGGCGCTTACGTGGCAGCCTTTCAACACAGCCATAAAAAAACTGGCTATTATGAAGTCAGTGACCCGATATTACCCGCGGATACCGTCGTGACCTTTGGGTTTGGGCATTTAGTTGAGCTAGCGGCGCCAGCTAAATATGACGCCCGTTATGCCAAATGGTCGTTAACGGATTTACCAATCTTTCCCAAAACCTATCAGTTTGAAGTGGCGAGTGACAAGCAGGCTCAATTTCAAATTGTGCAACGGTTATTACAACAAGCCACCACGATCATTGTGGCGACGGATAGTGACCGGGAAGGTGAAAATATTGCGTGGTCGATTATGGTTAAAGCCGGGATTGCGTTAAAGTCGAAAACCATCAAGCGATTATGGATTAATAGTTTGGAAATCCAAGCAATCCGAACAGGTTTTCAACAGTTACAAGATGGTTGGGCCTACTACCCGCATTATCAAGAAGCCCAGACCCGGCAAATCAGTGATTGGCTAGTCGGGATGAATGCCAGTCGCTTATATGGGTTATTGTTACAACAACAAGGAATTAGTGGGAAATATTCGATTGGGCGAGTACAGACGCCGACGTTATACATGGTTTATCAACGTGATCAAGCTATTGAGCACTTTCAACCGGAACCATATTTTGAATTACAAGCTAAGGTTATGACCACTAATGGCGATTTTGCGGCTAAATTAGATCCTTATCAACGGTTTAAAACCACGGAGGACTTGACGGCTTACCGGGAGGCTAAGCAAGTCAATTTAGGTCGCCAGCCCGCGCAAATTAAGGCGGTTGATAAACAAGCTAAAACCAAGGCTAGTCCCCGGTTGTTTTCCCTCTCGAGTTTACAAACAGCCATCAACAAACGCTATCACGCCAGCGCTAGTGATACTTTAGCAGCGGTCCAAAATTTGTATGAAGCAAAGCTGTTAACCTATCCGCGGACGGATTGTCAGTATATTACGACGGCCGAGTTTGACTATTTAAAGCACCAACGGCATGAGTTTGCGGCGTTGTTACCAGTTAAGGTGGAGCTACCCCAAACAACAGCGGCGGCTCGCTATGTTAACGGAGCTAAAGTGCAAGAACACCACGCCATTATCATGACTCACCAAGTGCCGACGGCCGCTAAATTAAAGCAGTTACCCACGTTGGCCCAACAAATTTATGAATTGGTCTTACGGACAACCTTAGCAATGTTTGCCGCCCCGTATGGCTATGACGAAACTACCGTAATCACGGCCGTCGGTGGCGCTGATTTCAAAGCGACTGGTAAAGTTCCCACGCAGATTGGTTGGCAGGCACTGTTTGAAACGAGTACACCCGATAAAAGTCAGACGGAAACGACCTTGCCAGCGGTAACCAGCGGTCTAACCGTGCAAGCGGAAGTTAGCACCCCACAAAAGCAAACGACACCACCTGCGGCTTTTACGGAAGGAACCTTGATTACGGCCATGAAAACGGCTGGCAAAACCTTAGATGATGAAGAAGCCCAAGCAACGCTTAAATCAGTGGCTGGAATTGGCACGGAAGCCACGCGGGCAACGATAATTGAGGGGCTCAAAAAGCGCCAGTATTTAAGTAGCACGAAGAACCAAATTCATGTTACGGGGTTAGGGACGACCTTGTGTCAAGCAGTCAGTTTGGAACCTTTATTAACGAGTCCCGCGATGACAGCGCAATGGGAGCTGGCCCTAAAAGCGATTGGCCAACGTGAACGAACCCCGCAAAGCTTCATCGCGCAAATCCAAAAATTTGTCGAAAAGCTATTAAGTGAAGTTCCGGAGCAATTTCAACAAAATCAAGGGTTACAGCAGCAGTTACACCAGCAAAAACAGACTCAAGCCGCCGCAGCCGCGGACGCCATTGTGGGACGTTGCCCGGTTTGTCGGACGGGAGCGATCAGTGATCGGGGTAAATTCTACGGCTGTAGTAATTACCAGCAGGGGTGTCAGTTTACGTTACCGAAGCACTGGAGTGGCAAGACATTAGGGATTACTGCCATCAAAGCCTTGTTAACGAGTGGTGAAACCAAAGTCCTAAAGGGTTTCAAGAGTAAGAAGAAAAGAACGACCTTTGCCGCCAAATTAAAATTAACGAACGGCAAATTAAGTTTTGAGTTTAATAAGTTCTAAACAGATGTTAGCCCAGTTCCAGGGCACTAGGTATAGTGTGAGTGAACCGGGTTTTTAGTAATCACAAATTTTAGGAGGTCTAGAATAATGAGCCCTAACGAAGAACTGGCTAAACAGATATTACAAGCTTATGCCGATGGCAAGGTTGATTTAACGCATGTACCAGAACTGCAACGCATGGTTAAAGTGGCTGCTGAACAACAAATGACTCGGACGTATGACACCACTAACTTTCATGCCAAACAGGAACAGGCCCTAGCAGACGAGCAAGCCTGGTATCATCAACAAATCAAGCAGGTCATTGCGGACACAGCCAAGCAACAACACCAATTAAGTCAACAAACACTTAATATCATAAATATGCAAGCTAAGCTAGAGAAGCAACAGCAGTTCTGGATCCCCTTACTGCTTACGGTCGTACCAACGCTGACATTCTTACTGATTAGCTTTTGTGCGATCTGGTTTATTTTTATACGTTAGGGATTGGAGGAGAAATAGTAATGACAACCAGAAAAGACATTAAAAAGATAGCGGATCATATTATTCAAATTGCTGCTTACAAATCTTTAGTAACTGATTATCCATTAGAGCATAACGGTAAATACTTTTGGGAAGGTTGGCGGCGGCAAAGATTGGAAACTAACGCTACATTCGCTACAAACTTTTATGGCGAAGTTCCCGATAGTATAGTGCATGATCCCAGCGCATATGAGCAATTTAAGCATTTTTGGCATTGTGTTTTTGAAGAGCCAACAGACTTTGTCGCCTATTGGTTTAATAGAATGCTGGTGAGTATTAAGGCGATATTGGGAGTAACCTTCTCTGTAACAATTAAGGGGTACTTGGTCTTGTTGTTAATGGGAGCCAATGGAACTAAAGGGGCGCCCCTTAGAAATTTAGGCTACTTGTTTATATTGGCACTGATAGTTAGCTTTATTGTGATAGTAGGGTTGTATATTATGGCGTCACCAGGTTATAAACAAAAGGTTTTTAAGGTTAAAGTGGCCGCGCCATTATGGCTGACTATTTGGCATTTAGAAGATGAACAGTGGGTAGCTTATGATTATTGGCTCAATGGTCATAAGCTAGGACATAACCTTTTAGATGAACCACTAGCAGATGGGCTAGCGTTGCTAAGTGGCTATTCTAAAGACGAACTGGATCAGGCCTATGTGACACTGAACTATTTAGAAAGGCTACTAATCATTCCTGATTCGTATTGTCGAGATATTTTCTCATGGCCGGTAAAAGACGAATATGAAGCGGCATATGAGTATGATGAAAAAAGGGAACAAATCAGAATAGCATTATACGAGAAACTGCTCAAGCAAGTTGGTACGATTTGTAATGACTGATGTTATGAATTGTTTGTAACATTAGCTTGGGTGGCAATCACACGGATACAGTCAAGTTACTTCGGTCAACAGCCAAAATAAAAAAGGTGCCCCAAGAGACACCTAGTTAATGAACCACTCATTAATAATCCAGTATATAGTATAGCAAAGTTTACGCTTTTTAGTGGCTACTTAGAGGAGTTGTACTAAGAAACAGGAGGTGGTGAGCAGGTGGCAATCGTAATATTAGGAATTAGTCGGCTACCTGGTGGTAGCGGTAGCCACGGTATAAGAATGATCCTGCGGTGGTTGTTGCGCGGTTTTATTTTTCACATTGGGTGGAAAGCAGCCGACATGGTCCCAGTAGGGATTTGTTTACTGGTGGTAATCATTGGTGCAGTTGTGTATTGGCTAATGAATCGGCGTTAGATTACTTCGATGGCTTTAGGAGAAAAAATGTTAAAAAACCAACTTAGTAAGTTTGTTAATTATTTTAGCTCGAAATCGCGAATTGAGCGGCAAGCAAAAATTATCGCTTACCAAAATAAGAAATATAATGATTATTCGGATAAAGAGTTACAATTAAAAATTGACGAACTTGAAGTCAAAGAGAAAAATTCTAGTGGGCTGCTTTCGTTTGTAAATATTGTATTAATTGCAGGGGTTGTGGGATATATTTTCAAGAAATTCAGTCTTTTCATCTTATTGAGTAACCACTTAAAGCCGCAACAAATTAATTCCCCCTTTGAAGTACAATTAGGACGATTAATTGATATCGGGATGGGTGGCATATTTATTTTGTGTTGCTAGCTTTGATGGCTTGTTACAATATAAAAAGAAACAAGCGTGCCATGACCATAAGAGTTTTAAAAAGAAGGTTAATGACAAAGTAAGGTAATGCATGCAAATTACAAAAGCCCAAGTTAATCGGTGAATATTTGGTTGGCATAACGACCCCTGAGGTGATCATATGAGTACACGTTCAATTACCGGTGTATTAGTCAAAACACCTAAAGTTATTAAACTTGACCCGTGCATGTTAATTCTAAGCATTCGTGAAGACCAGACCGATGCGATTACGCATTGTCTAATCGTGAAGCACGCCTTAAATTTAATGTATCAAGCTGAAGTCGGTTGTCGTATTGCGGTGTTCGGTCATTTCAATCAACGCCAGCAACTAATTGTGGATCGATTTATGCTGAATCATGGTAGTACCCACTAATAAGGTGTGATCGCAACTAGCTAGCGTTAAGGAAGTGCTGGTCTTTTGCGTAGTTTAGACTTACAATTAAGACTGTTAAGTCGGCCTTAACAAGGTTATGGTGAAAATTAGCGGTGAGCCACATTCAAATTGTGGTTCGCCGCTTTTTTGGGGGATGGGTACTATTACAACAGTTTCTGACATCAAGGTAAGGCTGATCAGAAATAAATAGACAAGAATTAATATTCTGTTTTACAAATTGGAACAGTTTTTATACTATAAGTTAAAAAGGAGGGAGACTTTATGAAAAGAATAAAAATAGTTACTGTAACTAGTGTAGCATTATTACTTTTTTCAGGTAGTATTACTTCTGTATATCCAGCATTTTCGGTATCGGCTAATTCTGAATCAACACCTCAAACCAGTAAGTCAGAGGAGATGGTACCGACATCTTTTGATGGTATTTCTGCTCCTAAGGGTTCCGTATCTCATAATGGAAATGACACCATTGTAACCATTACCGATGACGCTATGATTAGCTATTACGAGCAACAGGGATATTCAATCCCAGTATCATTATTGGGAAGATCAGCCCATAATGGCGTTACTAAAATTATTTGGCATGGAGCTGCAAAGCACGGAAATTTTGATTTATATCTTTCTAAAAATACATTAACGCTATATCGAGCTTTAATGGCTGCAGGGAATTTGGGTATGATTATTGTCAACGCATATTTTGCAAATTATCCTAAGGCGGCGCTGAGTATGGTAAGCGCTATTAAGAATACTGTTAAAGCTGGTCATACTACTTGTGGCAAACATTATAAAGTTCGTCACTGGAATAGTATTCATGTGTATAATCAATAGGAGGATTCAAGATATGCCAGAGCGATTAAAAGCATATTCAAAGTGGTTTAGGTTCTTATATTGGCTTTTTTGGCCGATTACTATATTAAGCTTATTTTCATTTGGTATAAATTGGTTTACGGTTGCAATTGTTATACTGGATACAGTATATATTTTTTTATTGTTAATTACTTTTTTGATTGAAAGTGTTTTTCACTTGCGTGCCGCCTCAAAAAAATCTAAATAAAGTTATCAAAATATGATGAGATCAAGTTGCCACGCGATAATATTAGTGCAGGAAAAACAGTTTTAGAGATAGGCCCAAGCCTTCAACGATATCAACTCGTTGAGGGCTTTTTAGGTGGTGTTAAGTGGTGGTTTCCTAAGGAGTGAAGTTAGATATTTAGAACAGGTTTCAGCCTTCTTGATTGGTAGCAAGTATAGTTACCGGTAAAGGAGGTCTTTTTGTATGACTACAGCGCTGCAACTAGCAGATTACATTGAATATGCGGGGCTACCGTTCAAAAAGGAAGGCCGCTATCTTAGATCAGTTGAGCATGATTCCTTAGTGATCGATAAACAGAAGAATTACTTTAATTGGAATAGTCGTGGCTGGGTGGGAGGTTTAACCCAGTTTATTGCCCGCTATTACGATATTGATAACCGAGCGGCCCATTACCGACTAACCGATTTTCGACGCCATTATCAACCCACCACCACTAAAAACCAAGCCAAAAGTGCACCACAACCGGTTAATAAGGTGGTGGCGCAACCCCAACTCGATCAAGTCGGGCGGGCCTACTTGGTCCAACAACGGGGGTTGAAGCCGGAACTGATTAGTTTTCTCGCGCACCAAGGTTTAATTAGTAGCGATCATTATCACAATGTCATTTTTAACTGGTTTGATAGCCAACAACGGTTAGTCGGTCAAGATGTGCAAGGCACGGTGATTGATTATCAACGGTTTGGTAAACGCGGCACTTGTAAACGGATCGTGGCGGGCTCTAAGCCCCACTTTGGATTTAACATTCGGTTTCAAGGGCAATTTAAACACTTGTATGTGTTTGAATCACCCATCGATTTATTGAGCTATTGGCAGCTATATGCTGGTGAGTTAGCGGATTCGCAGTTGTTAAGTTTGAGTGGGGCTAGTTCTAAATTGCAAACGATCAATGACTACCTGCAAGCGGAGTTAACGCAAGTGGGGTTACCGGACTTTATTCATTTGGCGCCAGATAATGACGCTGCCGGTCGCGAGCTAATCCAAAAATTTACCCAAGTGCGGTTGCACGATCAAGCCAAACACTGTCGTAGTTTGGTGGAATGGAGCGCCGCTAAAGATTGGAATGAACAATTACTGGCTAACGCCCCAAGTGGGCCGATTAAATACACTTTTGACAGCCCCACCTTTGATTATTTTCAATTATTTAACAAGATAAGGAGTTTTGACAATGAGTAGTAATAGACAGCGCAATATTGATATTCGACAAGAAAAGGAACGTCTAGATAAAGCCCGCCATGCCTTTAATGAACGACAAGCTGAATTAGAACGAGCCACTGGCCGGTTAGTCCTTGAGTATCGGGGGTTTACGAGTACCCAGCAGGTTAAGCAATGGTTGGAACGTTTAAAAGAAGGGACGGATTAACTTGTCAAAATTACTGACCATCCAGCTAACAGGAATCAATTGTCAACAACAACAAGATTTAGTGATCAGTGGGTGTATCGCTGACGAATCACCGTTAGCGGGCAATGCGGTTGAAATTAAAGTGGCCCAACCAGTTTCCCGGGAATTGGTGGTGCAAGCTTTACAGGCATTTACCACGGGGGCCCAGTTAAGGTTAACGACAACTACTGATATGGCGGAACCCCCAGTAACTAAGGCGGAAACGGACACCCCCAGGCCCGAAACCAGCGAAGCTGCGGCTCCCCAAAAAACAGAACGTCAGATGACTACCAGTGCCTCTAGTAGTGCAGCTGATGTCAAGTTACAGACCATCACCAGTGCGGCTGATTTTGAGCCAGATCAATTAGGCGCGACGACAGCGGCCAGAGTTGAAACGCCACCTAGTGAGGTTAGTGCCGTCCCCGCGATTGAAGCGGCGGCGGAAAGCATTAATTATCGCCAACCGGGTAATTTTTCTGCCACTGATTTTGAGCCGCAACCTGACGACTCCGAGCAGCCAGAGAAGGTATACGGCTCTGACGGGAAGCAATTTTCTGATGACGGAGGGTTACCAATGGGATGACAACCGATTTACTAAAAACTTATACGCAAGATTTGACGGCGTTAGTGGCCCAACACCCGGATCAATATCAAACGATTGGTCGTGATGCCGAAATTGAACAGTTAATCGAGACGTTAAGTCGTAAGAATAAGCGCAATCCGTTAGTGATTGCGCAACCCGGGGTTGGTAAAACGAATTTAATCGAAGGGTTAGCGAAACGCATTGTTGAGCAGAAAGTACCAGCCAGGCTAAAAGCCAAGCCAATTTACCGCTTAGAATTGGCCCGCTTAAAACAACGAGACGTTAATTTTATTGGATTGTTTCGCCAATTATTAACGGAAATTCAAGCGCAACAAGCCATTGTGTTTATTGATGAGATTCATACGATTGTGGGGGCGGGGGCCGAAGGCCAGAATGCGTTAGACGTCAGTAATGTTTTAAAACCGGCCTTGGCGCGTGGTGAGATCACTTTAATTGGGGCGACCACGATCAAAGAGTATCACCGGTATTTAGAACGGGATGGGGCCTTAGCGCGGCGCTTTGACGTGTTAAGAATTGACGAACCCTCACCTACTGCCAGTAAGACGATTCTGAACGGGTTACGGTCTAGTTATGAGGACTATCACCATGTCAAGCTTGCTTCGGGAACGGTCGATAAAGCCGTGGATTACGCGGTGCGCTATGTGACTGATCGTTTCTTACCAGATAAAGCTAGTGATTTACTGGATCAAAGTTGTGCCTATGCGGTGGCTCACCAAGCTACGACAGTGACACCGGTGACGGTCGCCAAAGTGATTGAGCAACGCCAACATGTCCCCTTACAGCAAATTATGCAAGACCGCCTGGAACAGTTAGCCCAGGTTAAAGCTAGTTTAACCCAGCATATCAAAGGCCAGCCGCAAGCAGTATCAGCGGTGTTAGATGCGTTAACGTTGTATTTTGCCGGCTTTCAAGATCCGACCAAGCCGTTGAGCTCATTTCTGTTTTTAGGAATGCCCGGAACTGGGAAGACCGAAACAGCTAAACAGTTGGCGAAAGCGATGTTTGGCAGTGAAGCGGCGATGATTCGCTTTGATATGTCGGAATACAAAGATAGTGACGCCGTTCACCGATTAATTGGTTCCGCCACCACCGGTGGCACGCTTACTGAAGCGATTAAGCAACGACCGTATGCCATTATCTTGCTAGATGAAATCGAAAAGGGTAGCCATGCCGTTCAAGATTTGTTGTTACAAGTGCTACAAGATGGCATTTTACATGATTATGATGATCAACCGGTGACGTTTCGTAATGCCATTATCATTATGACCACTAACCTAGCGGCGAAAGTCGTCAATGATCAACAACAATTTAACCATTTGCGGCAAAATGAGCAACGACAATTACAATTTAAAGCCGTTGTGGAAAAAGCTTTGAAGACGGAATTTCGACCGGAGTTTGTTAATCGGATTGAGCACAAGATCATTTTTAACATGCTCGATGAAACGATCGCTGAACAGATTGCGACTAGCTACCTTACCGCGTTTCAAGCGCAACTGGCTCAACGCCAGCTGACGGTGACCTTTGGTACGGAAGTCGCGCGGTACTTAGCATTAGTTGGCTTTGATTTAACTAATGGGGCCCGCCCAATTGCGTACATGTTAAATGAAAAGATCAAAGCGGCCTTAGCCCGGGTGTTACTTCAACAACCGGCTGATCAGTTAACTAAACAACAGTACGCGGTGAAAGTAGTGGGCCGCTGGCCCGGTATGGTTGATGGCAAAAAAGATCGATTTGGGGATCTCAAGGTAATCGTTACGGTTAAGTAAATAGGGAGGTTTGCGCTAAGCACGACCAGAGTAGTTAAACTAGACCTGATTTAGAAAGGGGGTGAGTTCAATGGGGCATTTTCTAACAACCATGAAATTAGCGGCGATCGGGCAATCTGTGACTTGGTTACCAAGCCTTGACGCCGTCGGTAATACTAGTACATTTGCTCACAAAGTAGAAACAGCTTTCCAAATTGCTGGTTTTTCTATAGGTATGGCAGCGCTGGCCGGTTGTTTTGCGGTATTAATGTTGGCTGGTGATCGACTAAGGGATCGGATTAAATCGCATATGACCTGGATCGTCCTTTCCATTATTGGTTTGTTCGCAGTAGGGGCCATTGCAACCTTAGCTAAAACATATTCGCAAAGTTCGTTTAGATAACCAAACGAGTCCCCAACTTGGGGACTACATAGCCAATAGACTAGAGCCATGAAAGGGGTGCGCTATGGGTATTTTTAGCAGAAAACCAGCATTAACTGATCCATTTATTTTAAGTTTCAGTAAGAACGATAGCCAGATGATTAAAAGTAATGAGGAAATTCGGCAGGCACTGCTTAGTGTATTTGCTGATCGGCAAGGCAAACAAGATGTGATTAAACAGTTACCAGAAATGCAATTAAAAGTCGCCAGTCGATTTTTTAAAGCGTTGCGTCAATTGGCGGTGGCACAAGGCACCAGTTTTACGTTTGAACAAATTGATGTTTTAACTCGCACCGACAAGTATCAGGTCTTTATCCATGTGACTGACTTAACGATTGATCGGCAATTTCGTGATTTCACGGGTGCAGTCGTGACCACGTTATTTACTAGTCCGGAAATTAAACAAGCGTCTTACAACGAACGACAAGGCTGGGCGGCAGAATTTATCGATGCTTATCAAAATGCGAACCCGGAACAAGCCATTATTGCGTTAGTGCCCACCGAAACTGAAAGTGAGACCGTGGATTTCAAGGTTAGATATGCGGGCTTAGACGTCGCTGAAGCTGAAGCGTCATCGCAAGCGACTCAAGCAGACAGTGATGAAACCCAACCAGCCACCAGTCAAGCAACACCGGTGACTGAAAATGCCAGTGCCAGCAGTGGTCAAACGATCAAGCCGGAAGCAGCGCCAGCGGCGCAACCAACTACGGCGCCAGTAGTCGTCCAAACTCATCAGGGCGATGAGGCTACCCCAAAACCAACAAAAGCGGCGCCAGCGCCGGTGGGCTCACGAGCGGCAGCTAAGCGGCCGGTTAAAGTTCAGGCAGAGCGCTTAAATGATGGTGGCATCACAGCGCCTCAGTTCAAGGTTAAGCCCTTAAAGCCCGTGAGTGCCACTGACGAACAGTATGTGGCCTATCAGTGTGGGGTGAAGAAGCAACATAGTAACACTTATCTACAAACGTTAGCGCAACGGGTTAATGCCACTGCTAAACAGACGTTAACACAGTTACGTGAACAACAGCGTCAAGCAATTAAGCAAGCCGTCCAAGAATATCAGCAAAATAATGATCCTAGTCAGGGCTTAGCTGCAGAGATTAAACAAACGATTAGTCAAGAGCGGCAAGCGGCGATTGAACAAGCCACTAAAGACCTGACCGCTAGTCGTGATCGCGATATTGAGCAAATCCGCGCCGATACAGAACGGGCAATCAAACAACGCACCGTCGAGTGTGAACATCAGTTGGCTGAGCAAAAAGACACCATCACCCAAACGTTTACCAAAAAAGCTAATGAGTTGTCGGAAAAGCGCTTAAAGGAACGGCAAGCGAAGTTACAAGCTCATCTGGCTGAATATACACGTGATTTAGAAAAGCAGGCTAAAGCCGCGTACAACGAAATGGTCGGTCAAGTGATCGCTGAAAATCAAAATGTTGTCGGCACTGTTTATCAACGGCTGGCTAAAGCCATTGATGAGTATGCGTTAGAGGTCACTAAAGTACATTTGAATGCGGTGGAGGTCAAAGCCAGCGCTGATCGAGCAAAGTTCAATTTGAAAGACGTTGAACGCTTAGAAGCCCAAACCGCGCAACTGAAGACGCAAACGCAACAGTTGGCGCAAGAGAAAACCAATTTACAAAGTTTGCTGGATCGTCAAAGTCAGGAACTTAACCAGTTAAAAACGCAGCCACTGCCGGCAACTGACCATGAACAGGCGAGTAAACTCGATCAATTGATTGCCTTGCAGTTAGCTAACGTTCAAAGTCGGCCAACCCCAGTTACTGATGATACTACGGCTGCCAAGGCCGCCAAGCCAGCCAAAAGTTCGGTGGCGACCCGGGTAGCTACTGGGCTAGGGGCTTTGTTAGCTCTAGTGACGTTAGGCGGCGGTGGGCTATGGGCTTATCAGAATAATCAACAAGTCAATCAGGCGTTAAGTTCGACGCAATCACAATTAGCGCGCACGCAACAAGCCACTGCCGCCATGGATAAACGGTATGCCAATTTATCATCGACTAATCATGACTTGAGAGGGGAAGTGAAGAAAAACAAGCACGCTTTGTCACAAGCACAGGCCAATAGTCAGTCCACGGCGGCCAAGCTAAAGCAAGCGCAGGCTCAAAGTCAGGCAACTACGGCAACGTCCAGTGCAAATAAGACGAGTGACAAGTCAAAATAGTCAGTTAAACGAAAGGGGCAGGTAATCATGAAGCAAACAAAGCGGCGGCGCTGGATGTCGTTAATCATTGCTGGCATGCTGGGCTTAGTGGCAGGGGTTGCAGTAACCCGTAGTTTGCCAGTACAAGCGCAAGCGGCCGGTGCACCAGCAAGTATTGATGTACAAAAAGCAGCCGCCAATGATAAAGGGTATTCCTATTCTAGAGGTTATCGCACCACCATTACCTCTGGTAATGGGATTCATTTTGTCAATACGATTAAAGACACGGCGAACAATGTCTTGTTCTGTGTCCAGTGGTCAAAAGCCGCACCTTCAAATGTCCGCATCGCGGCCAAGATGCAGGCGCAACCAGCCGTGACCTGGTTAGTCAATAACTACGAAAAAGGGGCTAGCAAGCGCTTCACAACGTTAGGTAAAGGTGATGAGGGTGACTATTGGTTGTATCAAGCAGTCATTCACTGGATTACGGAACCCAACGACGTTGATGGCGCTGACGGCTATAACATTCAACATTACTTTGGCACTGCTGGTTTGGATAGCGGCGTGGAAAAGAAGATAAAAGCTTTGCACGCGGAAGCGTTAAAACAAGCTAAGGCCGGTACCACCGAAGAAGTCTTGAATACGCATGCCATGAGTTTTGATCCAGCAGCTTTAAAAATGGATGGTAGCGATCTAAAAGGTGGAACTTACACTAAAGGTTTCACGTTTAATTCCACGTCCATGCGCAATGTCAAAATCTGGTTAGCTGGTCAACCAGCCGGTGCCAAGTTAAGTGGTAGCGGGGTTGATTTTGACCACGTTCAAAATGGCGCCAAACTGAATGTGGACGTGCCTTATCAAGATTTAACGGATAGTGCTAAGACTTTCCAGATCAAAGCCAAAGGGGATTGGAATAAGGAAATTCGGGTCGCGTATATCTATGGTGACGCCAAGAATGATGTCCAAAATGTGGCCAAACAAGTCGTTAAAGCCACGACGGTACCGTTAGATGTGACCGCAAATATGGACGTTTCAGTTGCGCCCGCAACCGGTAAGATTACCTTCATGAAAAAGGGGAGTGCTAATAATAATAGCCAAGTCTTGGCCGGGACGAAGTTTAAATTAACCGGTGGCAACGTGGTTCAAGAAGCGATAGCCGACGCGACTGGTAAGGTCGAATTCAAGAGCTTGCCATTGGGGATTGTGTATACCATTGATGAAATTGAGCAACCAAATAAGTACTACACAACTAGTGACCTATCAAAATACCACACAACAGTGTCAGCGTTAAGTGGGAGTAATCCAAGTACGAGTGCGACAGCGTTTGGTGGCACGTTAATTAATAGTCAGACACACATTGATGCAGAGTTGTTTAAGAAAGATGTAGACGCCAAAGTGATAGCCGGAGCTAAATTTATAATCATTCAGGTTAATAAGGGTGCTGGGTTAAAAGTTAGTAGTTTAGCTGAAGCTAAGGCAATGGCTATGCATAAATCTGGCAATGAAATTGTGGCCGGAGATAATGGCGGTAACCCGTTTATTGTTACAAGTGGTTCTGATGGTAAAGCAGTATTTGACCTAGTTGCGTTCAATTCGGATAAATACGATTACTATGCAGTTGAAATTGGTGCACCAAGTAAATATGGGTTAGCACCAGAAGCTACTCAGTTAGCGATTAAGCCAACGGGTGAAAACACCCAAGATTTTAGTGTCAAGGATGATTTAAATACGCCTATGCCAGCAACGGGTTCACATGAAACGCTGTTTTATGAAATTGCGATTGGGGTGGGCTTAATCTTAGTTGGGATTGTGTTCTATCTAGCTAAACCGTACCGTAAGCAGTCTAAATAAGGCCGGAACTTAGAAATGAGGGAACCCTAATGAGGAAAAATTGGTGGCAACGCTGGTGGGTAAAATGGTTCGCCGGGCTTAGTCTGATATTAGTGTTGTTGGGCAGCTATGAGTGGTATCGGTATTGGCACAATACGCAACTAATTAATCGAGCGGTAACCGCCAAAGTAACTGATGTCACGACTAAAGATACGTTAAAGCAAGATTCGATTAGGCCATGGTCGCAACGTGACTTTTTGCGTTATCGACAGGCCGCTTTTGACCACCATGTGGATTACTATCCAAACGGGTATTTAATCATCAAACGACCCGGAATTCGGCTACCGATTTACAATCGAGTCAATAATTATACTTTGGCGCTGGGGGTTGGCAAGTCGCATTTCTTGGATTCTCAAATGGGACAAGGTAATTATGTGGTGGCAGGACATAACATGGCCATGCCGGGCGTTTTATTAACAAATTTAGATCAAGTTCATCTGGGCGATCAGATGATGATCACCGATAAAAAATACGTCTATCATTATCGGATCAACTTAAAGGAGCCAAAAGTTAAGCCAGACGTAACGTTAATTAACGGACGCGCGGCTAAAGGTTCCGCATTTTACTTGCCAACTGGGTCAGAAAAGCCAATCTTGACGGTTTATACCTGTTCGCAAGGTGGCGCTACCCGATTAGTGGTTCAAGGTCAATTTACTGGCAAACAAGTCAAGTAACGCAATAGATGAAGGGAATGAAATTTATGGCACATATGCATATTTGGCGACGCGTGTTAACGACGGTTGCCTTGGTGGGCGTGATTTTTGCGGCTAAGGATGTGGGGCTAGCTAGTAAGGCGAGTCATGCCGTGCAGGCTGATCAAGTGGCCCCCTCGATAGTGAATATCAATATCCATAAAATGATGTATGATCAAGCGAATGCCGATGCGTTCAAAGATAATCCAATCAAAAATGATGGCACGATTCAAAAGTTGCCAGATAATTTGATGAAATATAGTCCGGATACCATGGGGAGAATTGAATTCTCACTCTATGATATTACTAACGCAGTCAATGCCCATTATACTGATGGCAAGGGGTTGACAGGCTTTGCGGATTCACAATCCAGTACCGTGCAAGGACGCGTCAAAGAAATTACTGATGCCATCAAAGCCAATGAAAGTGGTTCGGAATATACGAGTGGTGCCCACGTTGAAAAGGTCGCAACGCAGGCCATTAACGCGAATGGCGAAACGACGTTTAGTGGGGTCAAGGCTTATGATGACAATATGCCACAAAAGTATCATTATTATGCCGTGGTTGAAACGAAAACCCCTAAGGGGTTTGTGAACCAAAGGGCTGATCCACTGGTCTTGGTAGCGCCATATACGAACCCGCAAGGTGATGATTATTTAAAGGATATTAACCTATATCCCAAAAATAATACTAAGAAGCTAAGTTTTAAGTTAACCAAGTATCAAGATCAAAACGCCGGTGCCGATGGTAAGGTTAGTGCCCGTGCCAAATTAGCTGGCGCTAAATTCCAGTTATATCGCGGAATGCCAGGATCAGGTGAAACCGTTAGTGATCCCGTCACTACTGATAAGGACGGGGTGTTTACCGTTAATAACTTAATTATCGGTAGTTACTACTTAGTTGAATTACCATCAGCCAATGTTTCCGCTGATGGTTCAGCGGGAACTGGGTTACAACTCTCACCAATTGCCATGAATAACGCTAATAATAAGCTGCGGTTTACGATTGATGAAAATGGTGCGACTAGTGATGACTTGCAAGGGCAAGTTGATAACTATGGTCGTCCAGAGATTACGAAGAAGTTAACGAACGGGGTTGGTAGTACGCAGTCGTTACATCGTGGCGATTTAGCACAATTTACGAGTCACGTTACCGTGCCGCGGGATCTACTGGGATCAGCGTTTGCGATGGGTGCTAATGAGACCTTGACTAAGAACTTGCCTTACCATGAGTTCTATACGGTTGATACGCCAGAAACGCACTTAAAGGACGTTCCTAGTTTACGGCATTTGACCATTAAAACGCCCGACGGGACGGTCTTAAAGGAAGGCACCGATTACAATGTGATTCAAGGTAAGAACTTCTGGACGGTTGATTATATTACCCAAGGTTTATCGGACGCTGATAAGGCGGCTACTAAACCAACAGTAGATACGGTTGCCAATTTAAAGAAAATGATGGCGGCTAAAACAAGTGGGCATGTCACTGATGAAGTGGCTAAATTTGGCGGTCAAGACTTAGTTTATTCTTACGGGCAAGTGGTCATGGGTGATTCACCAATGGATACAAATATTGTCAATGACATTACCCTAGGTTGGGATAACGGTAGTGGTCACCATGAAATTACTAAGAACGACCATACCATTACCTATGGTGTCCATTTTGTAAAAGAATCCTCAGGTTTTATGGGCACTGGTATTGCCGCGCAAAAGCTCCAAGGGGCGCAATTTGCCGTTCAAGATAAGCGTACCGGTAAATGGTTTAATGGTTTCAAGGACGCTAAGGATACCCAATCTGGTGAACCGGAAGCCCAATGGGTTGATGATTGGAAAGCCGTTAAGGAAGGGACGTTGACGTCTGATAAAGATGGTCAGTTTGCCTTACAAGGCTTTACTGAAGGAAAGTACGAGTTGCGCGAAACCAAAGCGCCTGACGGTTATCAGTTAATGGAAGCAACGGTTGAGTTTGAAATTGGTCCAAAGACCGATGCTAAAACACTTGATACACCAATTGTGGTTAAGAATAATGAGAAAACCAACTTGCCATTTACTGGCTCACAGATGTTGATGATTTACTTGGTCGGTGGAGTTGTGACCGTAGCGTTAATTGGGCTTGTTGGTTATAAGATCTACAAGAATAAGCACCAAGCAGCGTAGTATTTAGGTGGTGAATAGCTCGTTATGACGGTAAAACAGCAGGTGAAGACGCGCCAACAACGCTTACGAGAACGACGGCAGGGACACCGACTAGGCCTGATACTGATTATTCTACTGGGCTTGTTGTTTAGCTTTATGCTCGTGCCCACGATTGAAAACTATCAGTTAGCTCATAAGCAAAATGAACTAGTGGCTAAGTATGATCGCACCGATCGTAGTCAAGCGACCAAGCGGTACTTGGATCAGTTGTATCAGCAACCCACTAAAACGACTTACCGTGACCCCTTTAGTCAAGGTTCTACGACTAGTAGCAGTAAACATAGTGTGGACGCGGCTAAGGCTATTTTAAAGCCGGTGGCCACCTTATCAGTGCCACGCATGAAAGAAGTTTTACCAATATTTGGGAACTTCAGCCCGGATTCTTTTGACAATGGGGTTGGTATGGATCCCAACGCTGGTAAAATTACTGGCGGTAAAGGGAGTCATCTTATTTTGGCCAGTCATTCTGGTAAAAGTATTGGGCGGTTGTTTACTGATTTACCGAAAGTACAGCGCCAGGATAAGTTCTTTATTCGGGTGCAAGGAACCATTCACGCCTACCAGGTTGATCAAACGCTGGAAGTCGATCCCATTACCGAGCAGAAACAAGGCATGCCGCATTTACAACCAGTGCCGGGTAAAGATTATGTGACCTTAATCACTTGCACGCACGGGACGGCCAGACGGCTATTAGTACGCGGTCATCGGGTTAAATATGTGCCGCAAGAAAATACCGGTGAGGCCGGTGGGTTAACAGCCTTGGGATTGTTAGTGTTGGTAATTGGGGGCTTGACGTTACTAGTTTTGTTAGGAACGATCGGCTATTATCGACAACCAATTGGTGAGTATTTGCATAAACGATTGAAACGCAAGTGAAAAGGAGGGTGATCAGTATGCGTAAACGGTTTTTAATGGCCAGTTTAATGTTAACGGCCGTGGCATTGACTACCGCAACGCCAATGGTAGGTGCGTCGGCAGCCAGCGAGACTGATATTAGTGACAGTAGCAATATCACAGTCTCCGCCTTGGCTAGTAGTGATAGTAGTCAAACGGTGAGTCAAGATAATGCCGACAGTCAAAGCACGGCTGTTAGTACAGCGAACCGGACTAGTGGTGACAAGATCCAAACGTTGACGAGTCAAACCATGATTTTGAAAAAGATATTGGTTGAAAATGATCACAATCAACAGAAAAATGGCTTGATTGGCGTTCCCAATAGTGATTTAGTGGGGGTTAATGGGGCAGTTTTCAAAATCTATGATGTGACCGAACTCATGAATACCATCATAAAAGAACAATTGAAGACTGATCCTCAGGTCAAGGCCGGGGCTAAACAGGTTGATCAAGCCGTTGATGAGGCTAAAGTCCAGCCAGCCACGGCTCAAACTAGAATCAGTGATCATACTGATCAAGCCAGTACTAGTGACAATGGTCGTAATAGTACTAGTTCAGGCAGTGAGAGCAGTCAACAAAGCAACCAAGATGAAAAAGATACGCAAGCACTAGCCGCAAAAATCAAAACTTTAACGAGTCATGATACGTTACGCGATTTGATTGCGGATCGGGCGGCCAAACTGGCTGCTAATAAACTAAAAGCAGTTGCCACGGTAACCACCGCGACGGACAAAAAGCTGAAGAGTGCCGGAGTTGCGACCGTCAAGTTGCCAATTGATGGTCAGTATCATGCCTATTATGTGGTCAATTCGACGACTCCGTCAGCGGCTAAGGCCACTAATGCGGATCCCATCGTGGTTTTGACACCGGTCGTGCAAGCTGATGGCTTGTATGCCGCGAGTTTTACGATTTTTCCTAAGTCTGATCGGATTCCAGCGACAACGCCTAAACCAACCGCAGTGGTGACACATACCCAGATGTATCAAACAGGGATGACGAAAGGGCACAGTTGGTTAGCTAAAGTGATTGATACCGTGTGGAACTGGTTTTAAAGGTACGACAAAAGGGTAGTCAACTCCAATTAGGGGGTGACTGCCCTTTTGTTTTGCAAATATTTCAATATCCTAAAAATCCTATTTTGAAATAAGAACTTGACTTATTTTTTCAAAGCGTTATACTAATGGTATGGAAAGTTAAATATATCAAAAGAGAAGAAAGTGGTGCTATGGATATAAAGAAGCAGACACAAGCATTTTATCGAATACGACCATACCCAGGTAGAGTTGATCGATTTTTATACTTTAAGCAACACAATATTATTGCCTTAGGTTGGTCTAAAATTGGAAATGTAACCGGAATGGATCGCAGTCAAATTATAAAGCGGTTACAAGAAAGCTATCCGGCAACGTTTGAAAACAAAACCAGAGCTTCAGGATTAACTGCTGGTTACTTTTTGAAATTTAACATGATGCGAGAAGGTGATATTGTACTGATTCCGTATGACAATGAAATAATTAAAATTGTTGAGGTAGTTAAACCTTACCAGTTTGTTGAAAAATTAATAGGTAATGATATGGCCCATGTAGTTGTGACTAAACCCATTACACAGGTTTTATCCAAAGAACTGTCGACAGATTTGTTAGGTTCGGTTAATTCTAGGGCGACTTTGATAACTCTGGATAAATATAGATCCAAAATTCAGGATTTGATTACTCGTGTTCCATGGGAAATTAGTAAAGAAGATTTAACTCATTATATTGGAATTACTGCAAACAAAAAAATTACCTTAGGGATCACACCAAATGTAACCAAACAGGAGTTATTGGATTTTGTTAATCGTTTAGATTTATTATGAAGGGGAGTTTACAATGAATAAGAAAGCAATGGCAACAACCATGGTCGCCACTACGGCAACATTGGGATTGACAGTTTTGGGGGCAAATACGGCAACGGCCGCTGCCAGTACCATCAATACGGGGGAAAACGATGTACCAGTAGCAACTGTCAAGCAGACAACAACGGTTAGCGAGGCACAGGGGCAAGTTGATCAGGCTAAACAGAATCAAAATAATGCTAATTCAGCCGCTGCCGCTGCTAAAGACAAACAAAATTCAGCGCAAAAAGAGCAGAATAGTGCCGAAGCTGCTAAGTCTGACGCTAATGATAAAGTGAACGCTGCTTCCGCGGCTACTAGTCAAGCGCAGGCTAACAAAGATCAAGCTACGTCTGAAAATGTGCAAGCTGCCACTTCCGCGGCTAGTGATGCGGCTAATGAATTGTCATCAGCGCAGTCAACAGTAAGCCAGAACCAAGCGGCCGTTAGTGCTAGCTCCAACGCAGTTAGTCAAGCGCAATCAGGGGTTAATAGTGCCACTAATAATGTTAATGCCGCTAGTCAAGCGGAATCTGCGGCGCAAACGCAGGCGGATCAAGCTAATCAAAAAGTCAAAGATGAAAATGACAAATTGAATAACTTGACTCCAGACAAAATTAATCAAGAAAAAGATAAAACCAATAACGCGATCGCTAACGATCAAACCAATATCACAAGTACAACCAATCATTTAAATAATGCTAAGGACGAAGTCACCAATGCGACGAACAATGTCAATCAAAAGCAAGATACGGCCAATAAAACGGCTAAAGATTTGGCTAATGCAAAAACTAATGTCACCAATGCCGTGAACGCTAATAATAAGGCACAAGCGGCGAAACAAAATGCACAACAGTCAGTGACAGCTTGGCAAAATAAACAAAAATCACAACCTAAACTGAAAGTTGATGTTGATGCTTGGCATAAGGTGGTTGCTGATTACTCAACTGGTGCTAGTAACTATCAAACTGAATACAATGCATTTGTAAATAAGGTATTAACTGATAATAATTACACGCCATCTGCTGCTGACACAAAGACATTAATTTCTGGATTTTCCGCATTGACACAAGACCAACGTGACAATCTTATGAACTTTGCCCTTGATGTAATTAATCAGGCAGTGACGTTGTGGACCGGATCAACTGCAAACAATTTCAAGAGTACTCGTGCTGATATGATGATTTCTCAAAATATAGCGGACGATTATTCTGCTGCAAATAATAATATTTGGAATGCAAATAGTCACCATTTAGTTGATAAAATAAATGAAGCACATGCCAAGTATGATCTCGGTGAGACTGGAGAAAACTGGGGCAGTACTTGGTTAGTAAATTACCTAAACAGCGGTACTTTGAACTTGGGTAACTTCAAGCAAGAGTTATACCAAGACATTATTGCGATGATGTTTGCTGACGGTGATAGTAACTTTGGTCATATGAAAAATTGGTGTGTTCAGATGCCGGGTGGATATGTCGGACTTGGTTTTGATAAATACGGAAATACGCATTTTATCATTCATGACTCATTTAGTGAAGATTCTGGCGTTGATACCACACCAATCAAGCATTTTGAACAAAGTTCAGATGTTGAAGCTGGGTTAGCGGCTGCCAATCAAGATTTAGCAGTTAAGACTGACGCTGCTACCGCAACTCAAAATGACTTGGATACAGCACAGAAGGCCAGTGCGACGGCTGAAAATGCTAATAACAGTGCACAAGCCGATTTAACGGACGCGCAAGCCGATCTAGCGGCTAAAACCAATCAAGTTAATACGATCAATAAACAATTAGACGCAGCTAAGACCCAATTAGCGCAAGATCAAATTAAATTAGAGGGATTAAATCAACAATTAAATGATTTAGCACAAGCCCGCACCAAACAAATGGCAGTGGTGGCCGCGGCACAAGCTAACGCCAACCAAGCCATGGCGGCATTAAATGACGCTAAGCAGGCCACGGCAGTTGCTAAAAGTGAGTTAAACACGGCTCAACAACAGTTAACGGCAAAGAAAAATAACTTAACGGCCGCGACCCAAGCCTTACAAGCTGCGCACCAAGACGTTGTCAATAAGCAACAGGCTTTGACGAGAGCCCAAGCTAAGCTCGCTGATTTGTTGAATGCTGATGCGAAGTTGGCGCAGGCTAAAGCGGACTTACAACAAGCTAAAGCAGTGTTAGCTGATAAAACAGCGGTTTATGATAAAACAGTGGCGGCCAATAATGCGGCCAAAGCGCAAGTTGATTTGGCTAACAAGGCTAAGCAACAAGCTGATCAAGATTATACGCATGCCGTTAATGTTTTAGCCGCTTTGAAAGCGCAACAAAACGCTAGTCAGCATAAGCAACCAACTCAAAATCAGCATAGCGGTACGCCAATGGCTCCACAAACGCACCAAACAACTTCGCATACTCAACAACAAACGGTAGATTTAGGCGCCTTACAGCATACTGCGCAAGTGCTACATCAACAAGCAGAAGCTGCGCGGGCTCATGCACAAAAGACTGGTAGTTTAGCCGATAAAGCGGCAGCACAACAGCTCCTGGTAGCCGCTCAAAAAGCCACCGATCGTTATTATACGGCACTGGCTAATTTGAAGATTATCAGTGAAAATGGCACAGTCAAAGAAGCAACCCAACCAACATTGTCGACTGGTTCGCATACGAATGTGACCATGTTGGATCCGCACACTAGTGTAACCATGCCAGAACCAAGCCGTGGTAATCAAAAATTGCAAGCGGCTAAACCACAATATACTAGCCAAAATCAGTTACCACAAACTGATGAAAGCCAAAGTGGCCGTGGGGGTCTAGTAGCCGGATTGGTTTCCTTAATGACTGTCTTCGGTTTCTTAGGTTTGAAGAAACGCAAACAAGTACAATAAAGCTTCATTATTAATTACAGATAGATTGGGCTACCCGATAACGCGTCAAAGTTATTGATAGGGTAGCCTTTTATCATTAAAATTGATGAGTAAGGAGGGTTATTATGACTTATACGAAAGAGTCCTTATACAAAGCCTATGCGAAACACACTCGCATGGGTCTTGATGAGTTACACGTCCCCGGTACTGATGACATGTGTGCGGTTTGTGACGAAATCAAACAGATCAACGCTGACTTGGAAGCTGGACAGCATGTCGAAATAATAGATGATCAAGAAGAACCAGATCATCATCACTATCAACCAAAAGTTTTTGAAATTACAGAAAACGATGGTTCTAAAAGCTATGTAAGAATTACTAGACAACGGCAAGCGGATAAATTGCTTAGAACCAACCAATGTCGAGAAATATTGCCGGAAAATTTTAGTCGCGTTTATCTGCTTAATGACAATGCTTCGTTAATCAGTCTGCAAGCGGCGTTAACTGAAAATCCTAAAGTCGTTGGCTTGATTGGTCGTAAAGAGAATAATTCGATTGAAAAAGGATTTGCTAAGCGAAACTCCAAGCAACTTGATCGATATATTAGGTACACTGGGGATAATGCCGAAAATGTCTTTAACTACGTTAAGCCATTAAAAGCCGCAAAAACCAAGAAAGGCAACAAAATACAAATTAATACGCCGCAAGGTAGCATTGGTCTACAACCGAATGATTACTTAATAAAGTTACCTAATCAGCGTTTATTACGTTTCACCACGGAAGAATTCCAATCTTTTTACATTGCGAATCCTTAGATAGAATAAGTAGCGTTTAACGTAAAGCATGTTATAATAGACCATAGAAAAAGGACTAGCGCATAAACACTAGTCCCATGCAAGCCGCTTCAAAGGCGGTGGCAGATATTAAAACAACGATAAAGAGTTGCCCTGTAACTGACCAAAGTTGAACAGGGCGGCTTTTTTGATTACCGGTTGTGAACACTTTTTTTATTGATTTTGGGGGTTAATCTAATCTAAACTACTATGAAACAATGCATCATGTCCGCCGATTCGAACTAAACGGATCACTGGATTAGTTTTGTGGGGCATATAAATTATCAGAATATCCACTTTTCCATCTAATAAATGAAACTCATAGTTTCCATTATAATTACCGCCCCGATTTATAAGCACATGTGGTTGATATTCTTGATTGACGACACCGTTCATTTGAAGTTGTTCTAAAGCTTGCATTAAATCAGTAATCAACTCAGGGTGTGCCCGTTTAAAGTGGCGATAATCTTCTTTAAATTGTGGCTCAGGTTTAAGTTTATACATATTAGCTGTCCAAAAAATTCTTTAAATCTTTTGTATTATTAAATTCGGGGACATCATCTGGAATGATCCCCAGCTCTTTAGCTTCTGCGGCTACTAGAACCCGTCTAGTTTTATCTGTTGGTTCGTCGGTTTCAGTCAAAACTTCAAAAGGAATTTTTTTTTGAAGTATCAACTGTCTTGCCGCCATGTTAAAGTATGCATTAATACTTAATCCAGTTGTACTTAATTCTTTTGCCAATTTATCTTTTAGCTTATCATCAAGGCGAATAGTTGTTGCACTCGTTGACATATTTATCCCACCTTTCATTGGTAGCATTATAACATACAAATGCCATCGCTTTCATAAAAATGCTTATTATTTCTATTCACACTATTTCTTAAACGCACGCCACAACTTAACAGTTGTGGCGTGTTATTGTATGCTGTATAATAAAAGGCGTTGGCGAGTGCCGTTACTTAATGACATAAATAGGGAGAGAAAAACATGAAATATGGCTATGCGCGGGTTAGTACTTTTGATCAAAAATTAGAGAACCAGATTGAGCTTCTAAAATCAGCGGGTGCCGAAAAAATCTTTCAAGAAAAATTCACGGGAACGACAACTGATCGACCAGAGTTTCGAAAACTATTAAAAGTCCTGAAAGAAAATGACGTATTAATCGTGACTAAGTTAGATCGCTTTGCGCGGAATACCCGGGAAGCTTTAGCAATTATTGAAGAGTTATTTAATCGAAATATCAAAGTTAATATTTTAAATATGGGCTTGATTGATAATACGCCAACCGGGCAACTTATCTTTACAATATTCAGTGCTTTTGCACAGTTTGAACGTGATATGATCGTGACAAGGACGCAAGAAGGCAAGTTGTATGCCAAACAACATGACCCGTTATTTCATGAAGGTCGGCCGAAAACGTATTCTGATGAGCAAATTAAATTCGCGTATGCGTTACGAAAGCAAGGCATGACTTATAAAATGATTGAACGAAAGACCGGGATCAGTAAACGGACACAACAGCGTAGGTTCAAACTCGTTGAAGCCAAGCCAAAATAAGTTAGGAGAGGGAAAAGTGCCGAAAATGCTTTTAATGATGTTAAGCCAACGACTATTACGTTTCACTACTGAATAATTTCAATTTTTTCACATTGTGAACCCTTAGATAGAATAAGTAGTATTTAACATAAAGCATGTTATAATAATCATAGAAAAAGGACTAGCGCACAAACACTAGTCCCATGCAAGCCGCTTCAAAGGCGGTGGCAGAATTATTAAGAAAGCATTAGGCTACCCTATAACTTGCCAAAGTTATTGATAGGGCGGCTTTTTTACTGGTTACGTTTGTCGATGTAGGTCAGCAACGCTATTAAAAACGTGCCAAACAACAACATCAACGAGAGTGTCTGAAAGACGCTCATTAGCTGTGAAACCTTTCTGAAGATTTTCCCATGTTTCCATAGACATCACCTCACAAGGAAAAGACAGCCACCGCCCTTAAAACATTCTAAGCTTTATAGTGAATCGATTATCCGACGGGATAGTTGATTCACTATTTTAGTTTTGTTCTAAACTTTAAATAGTGGTGAAACTATATGCCGTAGGAAGTTTAGACGCTTGACGTCGTCCTTAAAACAGGCAGTTTTACTTAGTAGTTAGTATTCTCTTCGAAGAATGTCGACACTTGATGTCCAGTTTAGAAAATTAGAAATAATTACTTTAGTAAATACGTTCCAGCCACTAACAACTATTTAGGAGGGCTTAAAAATGAGCATTGTCTTTGGCATAGATGTAAGTAGTCGTACTTCCAGTGTTTGTGTACTTCAAAATGGCGTCACACGAGAATATAAGATCACTAACGATACTATCGGCTTTAAAACGTTATTGATAGATCTAAAGGAATACGCCGAACATCCACAAATCATTTTAGAAGCAACTGGAATTTATTCACGCAGAATCACTAAATTTTTAGATGAATATGATTATGATTATGTTCTTCTTAATCCTTTAAAGGCCAAGAAAGAAATTAATCAGGGCTTACGTCGCAATAAAACCGATCGCAATGATGCTTACCATTTGGCACTAGCTCAAGATATAAACCATCATCAACCCAATCAAAAAGAGCCTGAGGTTTATCATCAACTGCAGTCTTTAAGTCGAGCTTATGAAGAATTAACTCACGATATTATTTCTTCCAAGAATCGACTTCATAAATATTTACAGTTAACTTTTCCAGAGTTAGAAACCATTTTCAATAATTCTAGAGGTGTTAATTACTGGTATTTAGTTGAGCTCTTTCCGCACTGCCAAGATGTTAGAAATCTTGACGTATCAACCATCACTAAGCAAATTAAAGGCTTTAAAGGTTATGGTATTAACCGTGCTCAAAAACTAGCTATTAAACTTAAGCATCTCGCGGATTTAGCTTATCCAGCAGTCGATCAAGACGACCCAGAGCGTGATGAAGTGGTTTATTACGCCAATAGGTTACTACGGCTTACAGCTGATCGTGAGCGGAGATCAGAGGCCATGATTAAATTAGCTAAGGCTTTGCCTAATCGCGATCTAGAAATCTTAATGAGCATTCCTGGTATCGCTGAAATAACCGCCGTCCGAGTTCTAGCCGAATTAGGCGACATTAGAAGATTCAGTAATCCAAACAAGATAAATGCTTTTGTTGGTATTGATCCAGGTAGATATCAATCAGGGAAAAAAGATTCTAGTTTAAGGATTTCTAAGCACGGCAATGCCGTTGCACGGAAGATTCTTTATCGTGCAATTGGACAAATTGATCTAGCCGCTAAGACTAGTCCATGTCATATAGCAGATTACTATGAACGAAAAAAGCAATCTTCTCAAACGAAGGGGTTCAAGAAAATTGCCATTGCTTCAATCCATAAACTGCTCAGAATAGTCTACACTTTGATTATCAATGATCAAATGTATGATTACAACGTAGCCACCAATAATCAAAAAGACTTTTGCCATAATTAATTAATCAGGTCCATTATAGCTTAAGTTAACTTCAAAGAAGTAATTTCTTTGAAGTCTTTTGTGATGCTCCTAATTTAGAAATAAAGTGCCCCGATTAAAACAATAATGCCAAATATGTCAGAAATTAAGACTCTAAAGTCCTAATATACTTGACTTTACGTAGAAAACTTCCTGCCACTTTAGTATAACATTTAAACCAATTAGAACGACTATTAATTTATGAGCCACAAGGGTGTACCCTTATGGCTCTTTTTTGTTTAGCGGTATAATAAGTAAAACAGATG